>CAUYQV010007056.1:0-15110 GCA_963574575.1 Galagoides demidoff
TGAATGTCTTAACACAACAATTATGAGAAAGACATGATGGCTATGTTAGCCAGTTGGATGAGAGTTTTCCAAACTGCATATGGAAGCAACACACTGTATCCTATGATAGAATTAATGTACACAATTATGATCTAATAAAAACTAAAAAAAAATAAAAAATAAACCAAAAAAAAAATAATGTCACTCTCTCACTAAAAATATTTTGGATTTGCTTTTCATCACACCTTGAATAAATCTCAGTTCTTAGGGCACATGAGGCCTTCAAGGTCAGACATACCTCCTCACACTCACGCAGTAGTCTCTCTCTCTCTCTCTCTCACACACACACACACACATACACACACACACACACACTCAATGCTTAGGGGATGGACCATTGTACACTTCCTTGATTTCACCCAAGTGACCGGTGGTTTTTGATATACCCAATGATTCCTCCCTTTACTCACTAGCTTTTAGCCATCATCTAGCTCTCAGCTTCAGTTGTGCTTTCACTCAAAACCATCCTTGCCTCCTCTATTCAAAATTAGAATCACATCATCATTATCTCTCACTGCATCCTGATCTTTTCTTTCATAGAATGCTTAATAACTGGCACTATCTATATTTGTTTATGGATGTTCCACCTCTAGGCAGTGGTCCTGTGGGAGTGGCAAGCATTTTTGGTTCACCACTTAATACTGTGTCTAATATACTGTCTATCCCATGGTAAGTGTTCAGTAATTTCTTGTTGAATATATTTTTGTATATTCTAACACTTTCTTCCAGTATCAGAGGATGAGTTTTCCTGTATCCTTTCTGAGATAATCCTTCATCCTGCATAACTCTTCAAAGATTTAGTTCCCTTGGTGATTTCTCTGCCTGGAAGCTCTAATACTTCTCTTTCACCAGCTTCTCATCCTTTGTATTAAATGCTCAGATGACACTTCACTTGCCCATTCACTCCAATCTGCTGTCTTCTCCCAAGAAGCTCGCTATCATTTCTCTAAATCCATGAAGAAGAGGGTAGAGAAAGACTGCAATGCAAGTTTAACTCTTATGAAGGGCGAAGGGAACAGGGAAGGACTGGTTAGGAAAAGCCTCAATTTAAAGCAAATTTCTAAGATAATTACAGTCAGGCTAATGGGAAGCCCTTGAACTAAAGTCATCTGTAAGAGGAGCCTCATGTCTGTGAGATGTGGTTTTCTCATTTAGTACATTAATGCAGTAAATGACAATTGAAGAGTTCTCAAATATTAAACCATCCCGTGTTTGGAAACAGACTACATTTTGTTATAGCATATTATCATTTTCCCATATTGTTGGTTTAAGTCTGATATTTTTAATGTGGAATTTTACCACTTACATTCACGAATAAAATGGGTCTTTTATATTCCTTTTGATATCAAAGTTATGGTAGCCTCATTAAGTTTGGATGTATATTCCTTTTTTACCCTATCTAGAAAAATCTATAATATTGAGACAATTGATTTCTTTATAGTTTATTACTATAAAAGTAACTGGATATAACATAGCATGTGTGTATATGCATGAACATGTATGTAAATATACTAAATTATTATTTCAATTTATTTCAAAGTTTTTAAATCATTCAGCCTTTAATTTTCAGATTTGTTGGCTTATACTTGATAATAATGTCTTTTATCTTTGTTGCAGATACAGCACTTTGTCCTTGCCCCCAAGTTCTTACCATGCAAAGGAAGCAGATCTCCTATTAGACCTCTTCAGTAATTAGAAGCAACATGGAATACTGCACTAATCTCTCTACCAAGAAGCAAGGAACCAGCTCCAACTGGGACCCACATTAGCAGAGAGTTGTTCACCAGTTCCAGGTGCACGTGGGCCAGCTACTTGGCCATGAGACCTGGCAGACTTTAGTACTAAGAGAATCTATGATGGAAAAGGAAGCTGTGTGGACTTTATAGCCCAATTCATCAGGAGAATAATAATGGAGATTCCTAGAGTTCTGGAGCAAGGTCAGGTCCTCTGCTGCAAAATTACATACCATTTGCAGAGAGCTACTCATTCAGCTGAACATGAACCCTGAGAGAGATGCAAGGCCCAGCCCTGGGTCATCAGCAACAGCACAACCATTCGGTCTATCAAAGTCTGAGTTCTGACAGATTCAGAGGACACAAGAAAGGCAAACTAGAACCCCATGTCACTGTCATTAGTGCCTCTCAGTTCATACCTGTGGCTGCACATGGATCCCTTATAACCAGCTGGTGATTAAGAATGAAAAAGGCCAGGCTTGGTTCCTGGATGAATGACTCTATATATGGGTAGAAACCAAAAGTGAGCTGCTACAGCCCTGCTCAGGGGCAGCCCTGAAAGAGACCTGTGATGGGAAATTATTCCAACACCCAGAAGTTCAGGAAGGGCATCTGGTGACCTCTTTGGGTGTGTGGTAAGAATATTAAAGCAGTGACAAGTGGCTTTATCAGCTGATCAGGGGGCTAGAAGGAAGCAGATTGAAACATAAGGGACAAGGGAAACTGAAAAGTGACGCAGATTCAGAGGTATGTGCTGCCATTTCATCATCACCCAAATCGTGATATAGAAAAGGAGTGTCCAACCCACAGCCCACAGGCCGAACGTGGCCCAGGATGGCTGTGAATGCACCCAACACAAAATCATAAACTTACTTACAACATTATGAGATTTTTTTGTAATTTTTTTTAATGGAACTTGATTGTGTGGTTCTCAAGTGTGAACTTTGTAGATGATAACGTCATGTCACAATGTCACATAAGATAAACAGGTATAGCTCTCACCACCTGTACACATACATGGCTTCAGTTTTATGCTGTATGCAGCTTCTGGTGGGTTATCTTCCCAGTGCAGACAGTGAAGTTGACACCATCACATGTTACACATGTTGGAGTGACTTGGAGAAGCAGCGATTATCATTGATATTTCCACCTACCATTGTAATGGCAGGGATTTAACGTTATGTAGTGTCAGGTCAGCATTCTCACTGGATTACTAGGTCCTTCTACACCTTGATGGCACCTTGCACATTGCCCACTGCTCTTTACAACAGGCTCTGCCTGGCCCTGCATTGGCAGCTGAGATGTGGAAGGGCCCAAACCTTGCTTTCCATTTTCCTGTGAATTCATTTTCATAACAAAAGCAGATATAGTTCCTTATCTATTATTACTTTTTAAATCCCAGTATGGCTTATTGAATGTCTCTAAAGTAAATAAAACCCACAAAAGGAAAAATATGAAAAAGAAAGAAAGATTGATCAATGAAAAGTAGACAGATGACTACTTTTTGGTTGAGGCAAATCTAAGGTACTCTGCTTAATTGTAGGGAATTTGTGCAAGTTTTCAAAGACTATAATCTGAAAAGTGTTATGTGCAAAAGCATGCTGCCAAATTGGACGTGTAGGATGAATTGTGTCACAAGGACAAAATGGCAGAACTGAAAAAAAGTCTGTCTTCTCAACAAAATTTCTTTCAAAAGTTACAGCTCAGGCAGCTGAAATAGCCCAGTTTGGAGAGTAGCAGATTGATGGAAAAGTTACAACTGAGATGGATTCCATTGTAAGAGCTACTTATGTGGTAACATACTTAATAGCAATGATGATAATAATAATAAAAACCATTTACTAATGGTGAGGTTATTAGGCAATGTATGGAAAACATGGTAGATATTTCTGAAATCAGTTTCTCTCCTCAGACTATGGGCAAATTTAATAAATTGAAAATCTATCAAGAGAAGTTTGGAGAGTCCTAACTACAACAGGGACCTTACCTAACAAATGCAAACATTGTCACCTAATCATATGTACCCTTATATTAATCTGAAATTTAAAAAAAAAAAAAGAAGTTTGCAAAGTAAAACTTTTAACTTTAAATTCTATGCTTTGGCAATGGATGATAGCACTGATGCTACAGATACAGCCCAACTTGCCAAATTTCAATTAATGTATTGATAACAATATAATGTCACTGAAGTAGTAGGTCCTTAGTGCCATTGAAAGACACAACTAAATCAAGAGATTTATATGAAGCAGTAAAAAAGTACATTAAAGCTATTTTCTTTGTCCTTGTCAATATATCTGGTATAGTTACTGATGGTGCCCTCACCATGGTAGGTAAAAGGGAGGGCTTGCAAAATTAATAAAAGACACAGTTTCAACTCCAAACTCATATTTGATGAAATATCATTGCATGGAAGTACATCCAGAAAATTTATGCACAAAAACTTTAAAATTAGATAATGTTATATTATCAAGACTGTGAATTTCCTAAGGGCCCAGGGATTGAATCATCACTAATTCCTTTAGCAACATCATTTACTTTTCAGAAGTAAGATGACTAAATAGAAGCCAAATGTTGAAAAGACTTTGTGGTTTGTAACATGTTATCAAATTGTTTATGGTATCAAAAACCAAATTTGTGCCAGAATTTGACAATGAAAACTGGCTTACAGATTTAGCATTTTTAGTGAATTTAACCTCTCATTTAAATGAGTTAAATATGAATCTTCAAGGTGAAAAAACCAGTTATCAATACAGTATTTCAAACCATTGCAGTTTCCAAATGAAACTGAAATTATGGCAAGTTTAGATTTAGGCAACCAATTTTATGCATTTTGACACATTGGCTAACCACAGTCCTGTGAACAGCAAAAAACTGAAGACTTGCTTTTCATTTTGATACAGGATGTGAAAAGATTTCAAGATTTCTGGGAAAATAATATTTTGGTGCATTTGCGACTCCTTTTCAGTCACCATAAGTATGTTACCTGCCAACTTTCAAATGGAATGAACAGAGACTGCAATCCGACATTCAACTTAAAGAAAAATTTGATCATGTCACCTGGACTTTTATAGTTCCCATCTTCCCAGAGACAAATATCTCTCCTTTCACAATCATACCTTAATCATGTCATCACTTTCTGGCACCATGAACATTTGAAAGCAACTGTTTTCAAGAATGCAGCACAAAAAAAAAAAAAAAAAGGCGGTGCCTGTGGCTCAAAGGAGTAGGGCACTGGCCCCATATACCAGAGGTGGCGGGTTCAAACCCAGCCCTGGCCAAAAACTGAAAAAAAAAAAAAAAGAATGCAGCACACTAGGAGTACAAGTAGAACCAAAATACCCAGTGAGCACCTTGAGAACTCACTGAGAATTGCAGCTACTTCCATCGAACCAGATACTGATACATTCGTTTCTCAACTACAGTGTCAAACATCCCACTAATTCTATGTTGCCCACCTTTCTTTTATAATAAAAATTACAAAAAAACTATAGATATTTTATTATTGAGAAAGGTTCATTTTCTATATTACTAATCACAAACCTGGGGCCTGCGGATGATTTTAAAAGACTCTGAATGGGTTTCAGCACAATTAGGATTATTGTGTGAGGACATTTTTGCTTATCTGTGGTGGTAGATATCACAACTATTACGCACAAACCTCTTCTTTTTTTGATCATCAGCTTTCATTATTGTTTGTGTACTTAATGTGTTGCCCAAGACAACTCTTCCTCTTTGAAATAAGGTTGGATGGCCTGATATAGAATGTTACCATCACCCCAGAAAGTTTCCTCATGTTTCTTTACAGTTTGGTTCCCTCCTCAACTCCTGGCCTCTGGCAACTGCTTGCCTACTTTCTTTTACTACACTTCTGCTTGTTGGAGAATTTCATATAAATGTAATTAAATCATTAGACTGGAAAAGGAAAGTGATTTGTTCAGATTCAAGGTAGCCTGACCAAGACTCAAACCTAAATTTCCTGATTCCTAATGTAGAACTATTCCCACTCCAGCCCATAATTTTCCTTTGTTAAAGGGTATGAAATTCCCTTTATCAATTCTTCAATTAACTCACAGATGAACCCTTTAGAAAGGGTAAATGCTCAGGAATTTAGTTGCAATGCTAGGAAGAGCCCAAGGATTGCAGCAGCTGTCCCTAAACCAATGTGCAAAAATATGGAAGGTAAAATTGGCTGTGATTCCCTCTGCGAGCTGTGGGCACGGAGACTGAGAAGTTGCCTTACTGACATACGTTAGCTACATTATTAACAGTACAGAAGCTGTCTCAAGAAAAAACAGCAGAAAAGTGGACAAGCAGGGATGCAAAAGGCTGTCTTCCTTGGAAAAGGAGGAAAACTAGCTGAATCTGTGATGCGAAGATCGTGATGTTTATTTCTTTTTGTCTCTTCAATTCTGTGTTCCCATTTCCCATTTGTATTTTTTAAAAAGAAGTTTTTAATTTAATCAACAAACTATCAGTGAAGGAATTGCTTAAAAGTTTTAATCACATAGCTTCCTTTGCTTAGCTGAGGTTAAAGCCAGCAAAGATCCTGCTCCAATTCTCTCCTTTTTGAGAGATTTTCAGAACCCTCAACTTCGATGTGTGTGTGCATGCTTTCTGTACACGGAACCTAATATTCGCTTACAGTAGGATGTACATGTCTGGGGCGATCTGTCCCCAAGCAAAGGTTATGTCACTCTTCTTTCGTGAACTCCATTCCAATGTACTTTTTACACTGGCTTCCTGCCAAAGCACAGTATCTCTATGGAAATCTGGGGCTGGTTGCCATGGACACTCCCTTTGCTGATAAGTCACATAGCACCTCTCCACTTCTCAACACACCCACGGTGCGAGTCCTTTGGGTGATCAGACAATTCCATTCATTGGCGTTTTCAAACCCCACAAGCTCATATCCATTCCATGTATAAGGAATAGTCATACAGAGGCATCTTTCAAATATTTCTACCTGTCCAAACTAGCGTGAAGTGAAGCCATCTTTCTATAATCTGGTTTTATGCCATGGGGAATAAGTGAGCTTCAGCAAATATCAAGCAAGAATTGAAGCAATTGCCCTGGAGCAATCAGAGCAGCAGGAGTGAGCACGGTGTGTGAAATCTGGTTCTTGAGATGTTAAGCTCGGTTCCACTTGAGTCCTTAATTTTGAGACACGTCCCTCTGTGCTCTCCCCAGAGGTTTGCAAGGAGGTCAGTCACCTTCAGGGTCATTCATACCAGCAGCATAAATGTTCAACATGTGGCTGTTTTCCAACAACGAATATTTTGCTTATGACTTATTATTGACTAGATGTCCACCTTATCAGTATCTCATAGAAAGCCTATTTGTTCTCAGTATTTCACTAAAGATTTTTTTTTTGAAAGCTGTCAGTAGTGGAAAATCAGATTTTCCTCAAAATCTTCTGACCTGATCTGCTTCCTAGCACAAAGCACTTTGAGCCAAGCCTCACTAATCTTTCTTGCTTTCCTGCTGGAAATTCTATATTAAAACTGAAGAGGGACAGGCTTGTTGGGACATAGTCCTGTGGTGTAGTTGGTTATATGATCACACTTCTTTGGGGTCTTTAGCCAATAAAATTTACTATGAAAAAATGGACTTCAGACAGGGAGTTCCAGTTTTCTGTCAATCCACACATTTGAAGCCTTACTTATTTAAAATCATTAACACAACTAATTGCATTTATCAAGTGATGGAAACATGTACTATAGATTATTACCATTTGTTACCTTATGGAGAAAGGGAGGAGTGAAATTAGAGTGTAGATGGTAGGTTGCAAACTCTTACCTCTAAATATCCCTGTGTTGTTTTTAATTTTTTTTTTTTAACAATGAGGATGTATTGTTTTTGCAGTTAAATAAGCAAGTTATCTTTTAAGGAAATCAATGGCAAATTTTCTTTTTATCCCTCAGCATGCAGTTGTCAGCTGTAGGAAGCTGTATGTTCTGGCATGCTCAGGAGCACAGGGTGACTGATTTTGTGTTAGACTAAGAAGATGACTGGACCTGAGGCATCTAATTTCCCCTGCTCTTCCTGAACAATGACAGAAAGGACCAACCTAGGGAAGAATGTCATTTATGTGCAACAGCCTTCAAGGGAGTTTGGTTAGGGATACTGCTGTGGGACCAGATGGAATGACAACTCTATGTTTCTCTTCCTGAGAAAGTGGGCAACTATCTCAAGGAGTGGAGTAGGGGATGTCCTGGGAGAAATGAAGTTAACAGCCTCTCAAGTTGAGAGGCTGTATCCATGGGTGTCACAGGGTCATCTTCTCTGAGACAGAGCTAGAATCAAAAGGGAGAGGGAGAGTCAAACCATGCGCAGAAAATGAGACATGGTGGGGCTGTCCTGGCCACGGGGTAGTAGCCCAGGTGGGAAATCAGAACCAGGCACTTGGGAGAAGACAAGGTGCAGGCTGGAAGACCGAGCATGCTTAGCTGGCATTCAACTCAGGAGTCCAATCAGACAGAGAATCGTGCAGAGGTATGAGCTGGTTTCTCAGGCAGAGTCTGGTCAATCCTCAGCCCTTCATAATGCCCATCGTGCCGCCAGCACTGAGCAGGGACAGGATGGTCCATCTTGCTTCTGGCTGAAGAGATGAGAAAGGAGACTGTCTCCAGCTGCAAAGTGTGGACAAGTATTTTCTCTTTATGTTATTGCTGGCTGAGTACGTCTGCTATTTCCCTTCTTCATCTTTTTTAATTTGCAAAGAACCAGCTCTTTTTTGGTTTGCTAACGCTTTAATATTGAATTGGTCAACATGTATTCCTTTCTCCTACTTTCCTTGGGTTTATTTTGATGTTCTTTTACTAACATTTTGATGTGAATGCTTAGATCATACATTTGAATTCTTTCTTGTTTGATAATAGAAAGGGGAGAGGTTTTACAAATTTCATGTGAATAAAACTTTGAGAACATCTGCTAATTTTTGGTGCAGAATTGCCTTTGGCTGTATTGTGATGCATTCCCCGATTGCTTTTGTTTTCATATCTTGTTTTGTGATCTGAGAACTATGTGTAAGTATCTTTTAATTTAAAAGCCATGATATTTCTATTTAACCTGTTTTTTTTTTAAATTCTTACTGTCTAGGAATGTGGACTTTATAAATTCTAATTTTTGAAAATGTATTGCATTTTTTTGTGACTATAACACATTATTAGTTTTTTAATAAATGTTTCATGAGCACTTGGAAAAAGAAGTACATTCTCTATAGAAGAAAAAAAATGGTAAAACATATATTGGTTATTTATTTGTTTTACCTGAGTTGTACAGAGTCAAACAGTAACATTTCTTTATTCATGACCCCATCATTATTATTCAAGCCAAGCTCCATTTCTCTACAAATTAATTTGCTTTAATCTATCTAATCCCACATGACCATTCATACCTCTCTTCCTTTGGAGGTATAGTATTCTCTTGAATGCATTTGCTAATATCCTTTGAAATGATAGATCTTTGTAAAATATGATGTTTTTCAGTGCATATGTATTTGAAATTTATACAGGCTGTCTGGAAAGTACAGCCATAAATCTCTCTCTATTTTCCATGGCCCGTGTCTGGATATTTTCTGGACAGCCCTTCTGTAAATCTTACTGAGCTATAGATTTAACTTCATCTCTCACCTTTGTTTACTTAACATGTCTTTGAGGTCTGTTCCCCCCTCCCCTTGTTGTGTGTTCTTTCTGCTGCTTCCCTCTCTGCATGCTTCAGTGTGAATCTAGCACATTTTATATTTCATTTCATATCACATTGGACCTCATGTGCTCCAACTCCCCACTTGCACACACAGGTCTGTGATAAACTTCTTGTGTGAGCCCCTTCCCACAACTGAGTGACAGCTTCCCTAGGGAAGGGTTTCTCAGCCTCAGACACTTGGGACTGGGTGGGGTTTTGGCCGTGGAGGACTGTTCTGAGCATTGCAGGATGTTTAGCAGCCTCTGCCCAGAAGAAGCCAGTAACATTCCCCCAATGGTGACAACCAAAACTGTTTTCAGACATTGTTGGGGGTTACAGGGGGTTGATCACCCTATCTGAGAATCACTGGTCAATGTCATACACTCAGGAAAAAGACTGGCACGTTATTAGGCATCTGTAATTCCACTAGGTATGGCCAAGTTGCTCCCACCGCAGGAAGAGGGCTGTTGTCATCAGTATCTTTGCCAGCAAAAAATACCATTTAGCTTTCCTGTTTCTCTAATCTGGTGGGTGTAAAGTGAGATCTCACTGACTAATGACATTGCCAGTGACACTGAGCACTTCCAGTACTAGTTAACCAGTTAACATCTCCGTCTGTGAATTGTCTTCTCATATCCCTTATCCATTTTCCTGTTGGGGACTTGCATTTCCTCCTTTCCAGTGAGGTGTTAACTTTGTCCTTTACTAAGCAGAAATTCTTAATTTTGAGGTGGTGGCTGCTCATACTTTGCCTTATGAAGTTTTATGCTTTTTGAAGTTTAAGAAGACATTTGTCGTCTAAAGATTTAAAGAAAAACAACCTTTATAGTTTTTATTAATCCATCTAGAGTTGATGTATATGTCATGTGATAGGAATGACAAATGATTTTCCTCTATTCTGTGAGCCATTCCCCCTAGCAATAAATGTCAATCTAGTCTTTTCTTAATATATGTGACAACTATCTCCTCCTAGTGTGTAGTATCTTTGTTGTTTTGGTAATATTTTTTGTTTTCCAGAGTAATATAAGGGTACATATGTTTCAGTTACATTGTTTCTGTTTCTAAAGTAGAGTTCAAGTTGTAGCTGAGCCCTCCACCCAGGGGCATGCTGAACACCTTCGCATCGTGCTCACTAGGGAGACCCCACCAATTGCCTTCCCTCCACCCCTTTCCCCTGTCCCTCTTGGTAAACAGTTTTTTACCAAAAACTACTGGTAAGTAGTTTTTCAAGGAAAATAAAAAATATTAAATATTTGACAGAAATATTTATTTTTTATTTATCTATTTATTTCTTTAGAGACAGAATCTCACTTTGTTGCCTTTGGTAGAGTGCCATGGCATCATAGCTCATAGCAACCTCAAATTCTTAGGCTCAAGCAATTCTCTTGCCTCAGCGTCTTATGTAGCTGGGACTACAGGTACCCCCACAAGGCCTGGCTATTTTTAGAGATGGGGTCTTGCTCTTGCTCAGGCTAGTCTCAAACCAGCTCAGGTGGTTTACCTCAGGTGATCCACCCACTTCAGTCTCCCAGAGTGCTAGGATTACAGGTGTGAGCCACCACACATGGCCCATAATTTGTTTGTGTACATTTTAAGTCAAAGTTATAAGTGTGCCCTTCATCCAGAATATGTGCATCACACCTGTTAGGTGTGCATTTACCTCCCCCTACTAAATTTCCTTTGAGTTTTACTTCAGTATGCATACACAAGTATTGTACAGATACAAAAGTAAATATGACTGTCTAGTTCCAAGTTTGCATTAAGTACATGTGGTGTTTGATTTTCCATCATTGTGATACTTCACTTAGGAGAATGGCCTTTTAATTCCATCCAGATCGTTACAAAAGATATGAGATCACCATCTTTTTATGGCTGAGTAGTATTTCGTGGTATACATATAACATGTTTATTAATCCATTTATGTGTTGATGGGCACTTGGGTTGTTTCCACATCTTTGCAATTTTGAATTTTGCTGTTATACACATGGGGGTGCAAGTTTCTTTTAAAAATAAAAATTCTTTTTTTTCCCTTTGGGTAAATAACTGGTAGTGGGATTTCTGAATCAAAAGGTAGATCTACTTTCAGTACTTTGAGGTATCTCCCTCCACACTACTTTCCATAGAAATCATACTAGTTTGCAGTCCCACTAGTTGTCAAAGAGTGTCCCTTTCTCTCTGCATTGACCACCATCTGTCTGTTGCTTTGGGAGTTTTTGATATATGACCCATTCTCACCTGTGTTACTTATGTAGGTGATATCTCGTGGCTTGGCTTTGCATTTCCCTGATGATTAGAGACATTGAGCCTTTTCTCATGGGTTTGTTGGTCATTAGTTTATCTTCATAAACAGAAAAGATTCTGTTCAGGTATTTTGCTCACTTTTTAATTTTTTTTTTTCTTGCTGATTTGCTTGAGTTCTTTGTAGATTCTGGTTATCAGCCCTTTGTCAGATGAGAAGCATGGAAATATTTTTTTCCCATTCTGTAGGTTGTCTACAATCTGTGGATTGTGTTCTTGGCTGTGCAGAAACTGTTTAATTTGATCAGGTCCAATTTATTTATTTTTGTTGTTGCTGTGATTACCATTGTGGTCTTCCTCATAAATTCTTTCCCCAGGCCAATATCTAGAAGAGTTTTTCCAACACTTTCTTCTAGAATTCTCATAGTTTCCTACTGAGGTTTAAGTCCATCATCAATTGTGAATTAATTTTTGTGAGTGGTGAGAAAGGCAAGTCCTGTTTTAATCTTTTACATGTGGCTATCCCTCTTTCCCAGCACCATTTATTGAACAGAGATTCTTTCCCCCAATGTATGTTTTTATCTGTTTTGTCAAAGATCAGTTGGGAATATGAAAATCATTTCATATCTGGGTTCTCCATAGATCTAAGTCTCTGTTTTTGTGCCAGTATCATGCTGTTTTGGTTACTATAGCCTTGTAGTATAGTTTAAAGTCAAGTAATGTGATGCTTCCAGATTTCTTCTTATAACATAAGGTTACACTGGCTATTTGGGGTCTGTTCTGGTTCTGTACAAAGTGTAGAACAGTTTTTTCTAGGTCTGCAAAAAATAATGTTGGTATATTAGTGGGAATTTCATTGAATCTATAAATCTCTTTGGATAGTACTATGTATAACTATTTTAACAATGTTGATTCCACTGACTTGTGAGCATGATATGTTTTCCATCTATTTATAACCACAATTTATATTCTCAGTGTTCCATAGTTTTCCCTATAGAAAGCTTCTTCATTAAATATGTTTTTCAGTATTTTATTTTTCTTTGTTGCTTCAGTAAACTTTTATAATTAATGTGTCCAGGTCATTTAGATACTTTGTTAAGATTTTTTATTAAGTATTTTATTGTTTTTGTTGTTGTTGTAAATATTGCCCTATATAAATTACAATGCCCTTTTGCTTATTGCCATTACAAAAATGCAATTAACTTTTTAATATTGATTTTATGTCTGACTACCTTACAAAAGTCTCCTAATATTTCTATTAATTTGAAGTTTTTTTTTGAGTGAAGTTTTATGTGGACAATACTATCATCTGCAAATAAGAAAAATGTTACTTCCTCCTTTCTAATTCTGAATGTCTTTATTTTCTTATTTTTTATTTATTGTGCTGACTATGTCCTCTACTACAGTGTTAAAGAAAAAAGTGGTCAAAGTGACTATCTGTGTTTAGTTCCTGATTTTATTTATTTTTATTTATATTGTTTGGGATTCATTGAGGTTACAAAGAATTAGGTTATACTTATTGCATTTATTAGATAACTCCCCTCTTATAATTGCGTCTTATCCCTAAGAGGTATGCCTTACACCATGATCCTGCATCCCCCTTCTTTCTCCTCCTTTCCCAATTGCTCATTCTCCTAGCCCCCTTGTATTAGCTCATCACCTGCCTTCATATTAGAATAGAGTACATTGGATTCTTGCTTCTCCATTCTTATGATGCTTTACTAAGAAGAATGTGTTCCATCTCCATCCAGATTAATACAAAAGATGCAAAATCTCCATCTTTTTAATAACTGAATAATATTCCATGGTATACATAAACCACAGCTTGTTAATCCATTCCTGGGTTTGGTGGGCATTTAGGCTGTTTCCACATATTGGCAACTGTAAATTGACCTGTTTGTTATAAACAGTCTAGTGCAAATGTCCTTATGATAAAAGGATTTTTTTTTCTTCTGGGTAGATGCCTACTAGTGGGATTTCAGGATCAAATGGAAAGTCTAATATGAGTTCTTTGAATATTCTCCATGCTTCCTACTAAAAAGGTTGTATTAGTTTGCAGTCCCACAAAAAGTATAAAAGTTTCCCATCTCTCCACATCCATGCCAGCATCTGCAGCTTTGAGACATTGTGATGTGGGTCAGTCTCTTTGGGGTTAGAGGATATCTCAGGGTAGTTTTGATTTGCGTTTCTTGATTATTACAGATGATGAGCATTTTTTCATATGTTTGTTAGCCATTCATCTGTCTTCCTTAGAGAAGGTTCTATTCATATCTCTTGCCCAGTGATATATGGGATTTGGGGGGTTTTTAGTTGTTGTTGATTAATTTGAGTACTCTGTCAATCCTACTTATCAAGCTTTTGTCTGATTCATAATATGCAAATATCTTTTCCCATTCTGAAGGTTTTCTGCTTTCCTTGGTTCTTGTTTCCTTAGCTGTACAGAAGCTTCTCAGTTTAATTAAGTCCCATGTATTTATTTTTGTTGTTGTTGCAATTGCCACTGAAGTCTTCTTCATAAAATCTTTCCCCAGGCTGCTACCTTCAAGTGTTTTCCCCACACCTTCTTTGAGGATTTTTATTATTTCATGCCTTAGATTTAAATCTTTTACCCATCTCAAATCAATTTTTGTAAGTGGTAATAGGTGGGGGTCCAGTTTCAGTCTTTCACCTGTGGTTATCCAATTCTCCCAGCACCATTTATTGAATACGGATTCTTATCCCCAGTGTATGTTCTTGTTTAGTTTATCAAAGATCAGGTGGCTGCAAGATGTTAATTTCATCTCATGGTTTTCTATTCCATTCTAAATGCCAATGTTTCTATTTTTGTGCTAACACCATATTGTTTTGATCACTATGGCCTTGTA
Source organism: Galagoides demidoff (assembly GCA_963574575.1). Taxonomy (NCBI): domain Eukaryota; kingdom Metazoa; phylum Chordata; class Mammalia; order Primates; family Galagidae; genus Galagoides; species Galagoides demidoff. The sequence goes on from CAUYQV010007056.1 coordinate 14,558, forward strand.
CTATAGCTGAAAGTCTGGTTTGGGTGATATTCCCAGTTTTGTTTTTATTACTAAGAATTGCCTTGGCTATACAGGGTTTCTTCTGATTCCATACAAAACAAAGAATTATTTTTTCCAAATCTTGAAAGTATGATGAAGTTATTTTAATGAGGATTGCATTGACTTTGTAGATTGCTTTGAAAAGTATAGACATTTTAACAGTGTTGATTCTTCCCAGCCATGAACATGGTATGTTCTTTTTCCATTTGTTAATATCTTCTACTATTTCTAATTTTAGGATTTTGTAATTTTCTTTGTAAAGTTCCTTCACCTCTTTTGTTATGTATATTCCTAGGTCTTTCTTTCTTTCTTTCTTTAAGCTACTGTGAAGGGAATTATGTCCTTGATTAGCTTCTCATCTTGGCTGTTATTAGCATATACTGATTTGTGGACGTTGATTTTATATCCTGAGATATTGCTGTATTTTTTGATGACTTCCAGGAGTCCTGTGGTTGAGTCTTTGGGGTTCTCTAAGTATAAGATCATATCATCAGCAAATATCGAGAGTTTGACC
>CAUYQV010007057.1:0-10562 GCA_963574575.1 Galagoides demidoff
AGACAGAGCCTCAAGCTGTCCCCCTGGGTAGAGTGCCATGGCATCACAGCTCACAGCAACCTCCAACTCCTGGGCTCAAGCGAGTCTCCTGCCTCCGCCTCCCAAGTAGCTGGGACCACAGGCGCCCGCCACAACGCCCGGCCATAAGAGTCTCACTTTTTCACCCTCGGTAGAGTGTAGTGGAGTCACAGCTCATAGCAACCTCCAACTCCTGGGCTTAGGCAATTCTTCTGCCTCAGCCTCCCAAGTAGCTGGGACTACAGATGCCCACCACAACGCCCGGCTATTTTTTGTTGCAGTTTAGCTCGGGCTGGGTTTGAACCCGCCACCCTTGGTATATGGGGCCAGCGCCCTACTCACTGAGCCACAGGTGCCTCCTGGTACTTTTACTTTTAAAACAACTGAGTCTCAGGGAAGAGTTGTGGGTTATTTTTGTTTTTGATGAAATTTTTTAAAAGCTGGTTGTTTGGTTAGGGAGTTTTGGGACCCATAGGGCTCTTCCCTCACAGAGGGCAGGTGGCTGGAGAGGAACGTGGAGAAGCTCTGGAGCAGCACACAGCCTTCTTCCAGAGGAACAGGTGACATGGAGCATGCACTAGCCAGTGCAGGAAAGCAGAGACATGTGGTGCTGGTGCCATAACTACCACTGTAATTATCAAGAATAACCATAACAGGTTCTCCCTGCCCAATATTCCTCCGGGACGCACATGCTGCTGGGTGCTGAGGATGCCCTCTGCTCATGGCCTTGGCTTACTGTCTCATCCATCACCAGGCCTTATTGCAGCCCCACAGCAACCCTCCAACTCACAGTGCTCCCTCCCCCCTGCCAACCCTAGATGCCTGGCCTCCAACAATTTCTTGCCAGGGTGGCAAACCCTCCACACTTGCTCCCCTCACCACTGTTGTTGCCATTGCCCCAGTGGCCAGAGTGAGAACCCCTAATACTGAATCCCACTCTAACTTCTCTGGCTATCCTCAGTGGCTCCAGTTCCCTCCTCAAACTCAAAGACTCTTCTTGGGGTTGGCACCTCAGGAACCTCTTACCTCTTGGGCTAAACCACCTGAATCTATGTGCCCAGCTCAAAACCAAGCCTGGAAGAAAAGCACAAGATGCCCAGTGATACCAACCATGGTTGTCATTTATGGAACTATTCTATTTTTTTTTTTTTTTGAGACAGAGTCTCATTATGTCACCCTCAGTAGAGTGTCATAGTTTCACAGCTCACAGCAACCTAAATTCTGGGGCTTAAGCGATTCTCTTGCCTCAGCCTCCCAAGTAGCTGGGATTACAAGCATCCCCCCACAATGCCCAGCTATGTTTTTGTTGCAGTTGTCATTGTTGTTTAGCAGCCCTGGTTGTATGTGGGCGGCACCCTAACCACTGAGCTAGGGGCACAAAGCCTATGGAACTACTCTAAACCTACTCTGAAGCATTTAAGCGCTCAAGGATATACACAAATGTCTTCCTTGTATGTGGCCCACTCAGACCCCAGCCTTCCTCCACTGTGAGCCCTTGAGGGCAGGTGCCTAGTCCTTTTCTGGAGCAGGCTGGCCTAGACCTAGCTTGAGAGAGAGACCGACAAGCTCCAAGAGGAGCCTGAGGGGGCTCAGACTGGGGCCAGAAAAAGAAGGAAAAAATGGAAGGGCCTTATTTTTAGAAGGCAAGAGGCTCAGGCTGGTCCCCCCTAGCTCAGTGGTTAGGGCTCCGACCACATGCTCTGGTGCTGGGGGGTTTGAACCTAGCGTGAGCCTGCTAAACATAATAAACAAAATAGCTGGCGTTGTGGTGGACACCTGTAGTCCCAGCTACTTGGGAGGCTGAGGCAAGAGAGTCATTTGAGCCCAGGAGTTTGAGGTTTCTGTGAGCTATGATACCAAGGCACTCTACAGAGGTGACAAAGACAGACTCTGTCTCAATCAAGAAAAAAAAAAAAAAGAAGGCAAGAGGCTCAGACCAGGGGTGAGAAGGAACAGTGCTAGAGAGTTAAGGATCAAAGCAGTGTAACCCCTTCACCCCATTTCACAGAGGAGGAAACCAAGGCCCAGAGACAGGAAGTGGCTCGCCAGTGCCTGATATTTCCTGAGAGCTGGGTGGCTGCTGTGTTGGTTGCTCTACCTGTGACCTCTCATGCAGTCCTCCTGAGAATTCTGAAAGGCAGATAGTTCATTCACGTTTCACGTGAGAAAACAAACTCAGGGCCACCAGCCTAACTCTCTAGAGCAGCAGCCTCCACATCTCTCAGAGCTTTCTTGTACCCCAAAACTGAATTCTTGGCATGTCGCTACTTTCCCAGAGCCAAAGTGCCCCTTTGGTAAAATGGGGAAAATGACCATCTAGTGTTTTCTAAGCTTTCTTTAGCAGAACCCCATCTCCAAATCGGTGTCTATGTGGGACTCTTCATGATGAACAGAAAGGCACAGGACAGCTCTGGTCAAAAATAGGACCCTTAGGCTCTGCGCCTGTGGCTCAATCGGCTAAGGCGCCAGCCACGTACACCTAAGGTGGCGGGTTCGAATCCCCAGCCCGGGCCCGCCAAACAACGATGGCTGCAACCAAAAGATGGCCGGGCGTTGTGGTGGGCGCCTGTGGTCCCAGCTACTTGGAAGGCGGAGGCAGGAGACTTGCTTGAGCCCGGGAGTTGGAGGTTGCTGTGAGCTGTGATGCCATGGCACTCTACCCAGGAGGATAGCTTGAGGCTCCGTCTCAAAAAAAAAAAAAAAATAATAGGACCCTTAGCTTCCATACCAGGAGTCAAGGTGTTTCTGAGGATCTTGTGTCCTGGGACCAGCATCCTCCAAGTACTTCTGCTGGGCAGCCTAGAGGTGAGGGTTTGATGGGGGCAGGGGAGCCAGGATAACCCCCTCTTCTAGCCCTGACCACGTACAGAGGCCAGGTTCAACCAACATCTCTCCTGGGAGGTCTGCTAGGGTCAATAAAACAACTTAAACCCTACCACCAGGGATTAAAACCTATTTTTTTTTTTTTTTGAGAAGAGCCTCAAGCTATTCCCCCAGGTAGAGTGCTGTAGTATCACAACTCACAGCAACCTCCAACTCCTAGGCTCAAGCAAGTTTCCTGCCTCTGCCTCCCAAGTAGCTGGGACCACAGGCACCTGCCACAACACCTGGCTATTTTTTGGTTGCAGCTGTCATTGCTGTTTTGGTAGGCCCAGGCTGGATTCAAACCCGCCACCTTAGGTGTATGTGGCTGGTGCCTTAGCCACAGGTGCTAAGCCAGCTAAAACCTTTTATTCCTTCTCTTAATCTCCGTGGCTACCCCCTTAGCACAAGCTGCCATGAGCTCTCTCCCAGAAAACTGTGCCTACCTCCCCTGGGTATTCCTAGCCTCTATTCCTGACCTCTTATAAGCCCCAATCCACATGAGAGTCACAGTGCACTTTTTTTTTTTTTTTTAAAGACAGAGTCTCACTTTATCTCCCTCGGTAGAGTCCCGTGGCGTCACAGTTCACAGCAACCTCCAACTTCTGGGCTTAGGCGATTATCTTGCCTCAGCCTCTCAAGTAGCTGGAACTACAGGCGCCCACCACAATGCCCAGCTATTTTTTTGTTGCATTTTGGCTGGGGCCAGGTTCGAACCCACCACCCTCAGTACATGGGGCAGGCGCCCTACCACTGAGACACAGGCGCTGCCCTGCCACAGTGCACTTCTACAAGCCTTCTTGTGGCCCACATGACTACCCCTTCCTTCATCTTAGCTCCTTTGCTTGTTCCTCAGGGCCCTCTGACATGCCTCTCACCCTTCACTATCACCCACTTGCTTTCTTCATAGTGCTTTCTTCACATCTGAAGACCTGAAATTGGCCATGGGTGACAGGATCCCTGCCTCCCTGCTGGGAGATGGGGTTTTTCAGGGCCCAGACCTGATGAGCAAGTGAACAATTCCCACCTTCAGACTCAACAGCTGCCTGGAGACAGAGGAGACAGGCCAGGAATGGAGTGACCATATCAGGCACCCTCTGCTTCTAATCTAGGCAGAAACCAGATGCCAGTTTTTTGTTTTTTTTTTTTGAGACAGAGCCTCAAGCTATCACCCTGAGTAGAGTGCTGTGGCATCACAGCTCACAGCAACCTCCAACTCCTGGGCTCAAGCAATTCTCCTGCCTCTGCCTCCCAAGTAGCTGGGACTACAGGAGCCTGCAACAACACCAGGCTATTTTTTGGTTGCATCTGTAATTGTTGTTTGGAGGTCCTGGGCTGGATTTGAACCCGCCAGCTCAGGTGTATATGGCTGGTGCCTTAGCTGCCTGAACCAAAGGGCCGAGCCAAAGACGCCAGTTTTTGAAAAGTCTTTGTACTAAAGGGTATTGGGAATTGGAACCCAACTTCCTAACTGTGTAGACAAGCAACAGAGACCAGAAGAGCCTCTTCTCCAAAATGACCCAGAGGCTGGGCAGAGAAGGGATGCTCATCTTTGTGAAGGGGAGGAGAAATCCTAACGTCAGTCCAGGCAGAAAAGGGAGGTCAGGAGGCAGAGTCAACCAACATTCAGGGTTCCTCTTCACTCCCCAGATGATCAAATCCTAGATTCTGGCCTATCCTGAAGGGCTGTCATCATGGGAACCCAGTCATCTCTCGGCTCAGTGGTCCACTGGCTCAACTTCCAGGATTCTGCAAGTTGGCCATCAGCCAGGGGTGCCATCTTCCTGGCACGTTAACAATACTGCAAAAGCTGGCAGCGCCTGTGGCTCAGTGAGTAGGACGTGGGCCCCATATACTGAGGGTGGCGGGTTCCAACCCGGCCCTGGCCAAACTGCAACAAAAAACATAGTCTGGTGTTGTGGCGGGCACCTGTAGTCCCAGATACTCAGGAGGCTGAGGCAAGGGAATCGCCTAAACTCAAGAGTTGGAGCTTGCTGTGAGCTGTGACATCACAGCACTCTACTGAGGGGGACAAAGTGATACTCTGTCTCTAAAAAAATAAATAAAAATAACAATACTGCAAAACCATCGGCTGCCCTTGTTGTGGGACAGTCAAGGCTCCAAGCACCTTTCAAATGGCACTGTTACTATACCTGCATTTCTCAGGAAAGGAAAGGGAGCCTAAGAAAGGGGTTCTCCCCTGCCCAAAGCCACAGCGCCAGCAAGCAAGCAGCAGTCTAGTTTCAGGTATTTGATAGGCTCCCCGCCCCAAGGCCCCAGCCCTCACGACCCTTCCTTCTTCACCCGCACCACGGTCTACGAAGTTAAGAACCTGACCCCTACCAGCCAGAGAAAGCACCCAGTAGAGCTCATGGCCACGCCCAGAGTACTAGTCCCCCTACCCCCAAGGGCTGTGAACTGTGCGGCCTCCTTGGGGGCCCCACGCAGCTGCCCAGGCCAGGGGAGACAGGTGGCGATGCGCTCCTCCGTCCCTCCCCTCCCCTCTCCAGCTTATTCCGAGGCGCCGGGGTCCCCGGGTGCCCACCCTGTCTCGCCCGCTCCGGAAACTTCCGCAGAGGTTCCGCTAACCTCTCAAGACCGCACGGATCACCTAGCTCACCCCAGGCTCGCCGCTCGAGGTCTCGGATACCCTCAAGTCCCACTCAGCTCTTATGTGTGCCCTCAAATCTCTAGCCCTCGGGTCTCGCGCGCCCCCACAAATCTCGCGACCCTACAGCCGCTCGGGTGTTTTACAACCCTGGAGTCTTGCGCACCCCCTCAAACCTCGCGCCCCTGGGGTCTCCTGTGCCCCTTGTATGACTGCGCCCTCTCGAACCTAGCTAGCCCTTCACGCCAACTTGACTTTCTAACGCCCCCACAAATCTCGCGCCCACGGGTCTCGCGCTCCCCTGCAAATCTCGCGACCCCTCGAGCACTCTCGGGTCTCGCACGCCCGCCGCTCGCGCCCACGTGTCCGCGTGGTGCCAACCCACGCCGAAGCCCACGGAAGCAGCGCGAACACGGAGCATCGACCCCGGTCCTCGCGATCCCGGCCCGCCGACTCACTTCTCGCGGGCCTGGCTGTCGGAGGGCACGGCTGAGCCCTTGCCCCCCTTGGCGTACATGCTGCTCCACGCTGCCGTCCCCGCCGCCGCTGCCGCCGCCGAGGCCCACACCTGTCAGGCGGCACCGCGTACCAAGCTCGCCGTCGCCATAGCTACCCCACGTCCTGGGCCTCACCGCCCAGAGCCTCGGGAGGGCACCGCGGGCATCGTCCGCGCGGGGGAGCTCCAGACGGCGACGGCAGAGGCTGCTCCAGCTTCAGCTCAGGCCGCGGGTTTTATTTTTCTTCTCTCTTCCTCAGCGCGGGCTGTTCCGGGAAGCGCGCGCCCCCTCCTCCTGCCGCGCGCGCCCCTGCCCGCTGCTTCGCCGCCGCCCGCGGGCGCCGCTCTTAAAGGGGCGATGGCAGGCGAGCGAGTGGGTCCCGTTGCTGGGACCGCGGGCCTGGCGCGCACGCGCAATGCTCGCCGCTGAGGTGGAGGGGTTTGTGGAGGGTTGGGGCTATACAAACGCAGGGCGGACGGCAACCTGGGGACACACCGCTAATCACAGTTACACATACGTACACTAAAAGACTGGTGACCCAAATTGCTGTACACCCAGGAACACAGCCACATTCTTAGTCCCAGCGTCTCAGACATAGCACACCCATATACAACACAAGTCCTGTAAAGTATCTGGGTGTGGGGCGGCGCCTGTGGCTCAAAGGAGTAGGGCGGCAGCCCCATATTGGTGGGTTCTAATCCGTGGCCAAAAACTGCAAAAAAAAAAAAAAAAAAAAAAGTATCTGGGTGTGTCATGCCACAGAGCCACTCAGGCCCGGCACAAGTGGAAACCGCCACACACCCAGCTCTGCCAGCGACCTAAGCACAGCCACACACAGAGCTCAAACAATGGCTGTCACAGAACAACTAAACCACAGGCCACTGCACACCTCGTTGGCACACATCTGCACAGAGACACGCGCTTAGGCAAGGCTATGCCATAGCTTCTGACAGCTGTGAAAAGAGCCCATGCACTCGAGGTCAACCTGGGGCACCCCATCACAGCCTTCTGAGAACTCCGCATGGCACCGGGGTTCTCACTGAACTACGCCCAACCCAGCTCCACAGTCACAAGGCCTGTGAACAGTCGCGGCCAAACCACATAAAACAGGCCACACAAATATGAATGTATGTCCTGAGAACCTCCCTGCACCAACCCATCTGGGCGACTGCAGGCTATGCTGCTGAGCCTCCCTGTTGCTACCTGTAAATAGGGTGCATCCCATCTCTAATTGCTCCTCTGTGGGAGTCTGTGGCACAGACAGGGGGCGCCCCATTTCCCCTTGTGTGCAAGGAAGGTCGGAGTGGATACTGAGGAAGGCCCCCCCACCCCGCAGGGCAGGAGTGCATGGCAATAGTGGAGACCTGTGTGCTAGGGGACCTGGGGGCCTGTTGGCGTGGGAGGGGTGGGGGGAGGCGATCCACTGGACAATGAATTTAGCTACGAGTATTCTTTTCTCTCCTACACGAGTCAGCGAGGGTGTGTGCGTATATGTATAAACCTGCGGGTAGGGGGGTTGACAGGCACCCAATGAATAGTCCCTGTTGGGGCAACTGTCCCTTAACGGGGCTGTGGCAGCTGTGTGTCCACAGCGGTCGTGTGGGGCCGAGTCGCCCAGAAGGCGGGGGTGTACAAATATCTGCGAATGTGCGCGTGTGGGCCTCCGCGCGTGGGTGGATCGCCAGCTCTTTGGGACCTGTGTGGTGTAGCTGTGCGCTCACGTTTCCTGTGTGACGTGTGCTTGTGTGAGTCTATTTCTCCTAATGCTAGCCAACTCCCAGCTCTGGACAACACTCCTCATCCTCCACCCCTAGCCGTCTGGCGGGCGGGAAGTCTGGAGCTGCGGGGATTCCAGACCAGCAGGAGGAAGGGAGGGACAGGGCCGGCCCCAGCTCCGCCTCCTCCCCGAGGGGCCCTAGAGAGGGACTGGGGACGCCAGTCCTTCCCACTTCCTGTCCAGCCAGCCGCCCCCTCCCCCAGCTTCCTCTCCTGCTGGCCTCAGGGCCCGGGCCCTCGGGAAGGAGGGGCGGGCGCTGAGTACTAATAGGGCTGCCAGCTTGTTGTCTACTGCTGGGGGAGTAGGGCCATCCTGGGGTGTGGGTTTCGGCGTCAAGGGCACCCGTAGTACTAATTACTGCTCTCCAGCGTCTACGCACAGAGAGGGTGCGGCTTACTCAAGTCACACAGAGCATTGGTAACAGCCAGGGAGTCTGGTAGACGCTTCTCCCAACACCCTCCAAAGCTCCATGGCCTTCTCTTTATCCTGTGTGCCCTGGTTGGGGCCCTCGCCCTCTTTGAGCCGCGGTTCCTAGAGCCAGTGTGAGACTTGTTCCACCCGCATACACGTTTATTGAGCGACAGCTGTGTGCCGAGCTCTGAGAACCCAGTCAGGGCATGTTGCCTCCTCTCAGTGGCGCAGAGTGTCTAATGAGGAAGGCAGTCAAAAGCTGGCGAGTCAGTAGGATAATTTCAGGGTGTGCCACGTGCTGGGCTTTGGGAGGGACCCCGAGTGGACAGACGCGGCGACGTGAGGTCGGCCAGGTTCCTGGAGAAGGGTGGAGACGGAGGCGGAGGGAGGAAGGTAACAGGCAGAGGCGACCACCGTCCGGCGTGCGGCACGGGGTAGGGAAAAGGAGGCGCAGCGGGTGGGAGCGACAAGCTCGGTTCTCATGGCAACTGGGAAGGATTTCCAAACACAGCCTGGGCGCCCGCGGGAAAGTATGAGCAGAGAGGGCTCTGGGGCCCACGCGGCGTCGGGAAGCCGAGCTGAGCGCACTCCTTGCGGGGGCAGAACCCACAGTTAGGGTCTTCCCACTCATTCAGGGAGAGTGCTTGGCTGGGTGGAAACATTTTTTTAATAAGGGAGAGGGGTGGACCTGAAAGATCTGGAAGCAAAGAGTTCATATTAAAGTCACAGCAAGTGCAAAATCTCTCAGGTGGGCTCACAGAGTTGGAGACAGGTGTGGCTGGAGTAGGGGTAAAAAGAGGGAGGTGATGGCAGAGGAGCCTGACCATGGCCGGAGGAGACGAGTTGAGATTTGTTCTAAGCACACTAGGGAGCCGTGGGAGGGTGTGGAGTTCCGCGCCATGGGCAGGGAGGTGGCCTTGGGAACGGGCCCAGGGAGACGGGCCTTGGGCAGGACAGGTCTGGGACTTAGTGCGGGCCACTAGTGGGCCAGCCCTGCAACCCCTTCGCCGGCTCTGGGCAGCACTCTCGTAAAGCTGCGCCGGGACTTCAGCCCTCGGCTAGGTCTCTCTGCTTCTTGGGGTGGGTGGTAGTGAATCACCCACCACCGACGTTTCACAAGCACGAGTCGAGGGTACAGCCCTAAGGAGACTGTGCTTATGGGTCAGGAGGACTCCCCGGAGAAGTGGCTCTCACTCTCCTTATGGCTCCTACATTCTTCAGATCCACCCTACACAACCCCACCTTCCAGCCTTTGCAGTGGCCAGTCTTGTCGCCTGGAAAGATCTTTCTCTGGCTCCTCCAGCCCACCGTTCCTCCTCTTCCACCAAGAGGACAACAACCTCTCCCTTTCCACACTCCCTCCTCTTCCTCTTCTTTCTCCTTCCATCCTTCTCGGGGCTCCTCCTCCAGATTGTTTCAGCACTGGCCTTGGTTGGACTTGGCACTGTTAAGATAAAATAATGTGGGAGGCGCCTGTGGCTCAGTGAGTAGGGCTCCGGCCCCATTTACCGTGGGTGGCAGGTTTGAACCCAGCTCTGGCCAAACTGCAACAAAAAAATAGCCTGTAGTCCCAGCTACTGGTGAGGCTGAGGCAGGAGAATCACCTAAGCCCAAGAGCTGGAGGTTGCTGTGAGCAGTGACACCACGGTACTCTACCGAGGGTAACAAAATGAGACTCTGTCTCTTAAAAAAAAAAAAGATGAAATAACACATCCAGTTCTCAGCTGGTAGCCTCGCCTCTCAGGGTCCCATATGTCTGAGGACACCATTGTGGGAGGCCATGCCTGGTTGTTGTTGGAGTCCTGGGGAGGAGGTCAGGTTGAGTTTTCCTGATGACGTGTTTTTTTTCTCTCTATAGGAGGTGGAAGCAAACCTCTCACTTCCAACTCATTAAAGTCTAAGAGGGGCCAGAAACCTGGCTGGCAGCCCCGGAAGCCCCTCACCAGTGGTGCTTGCGTTGGAGGCTGGTGCAGCTGGGAGGAGGGGCTGAGCTATGAGACTGTTTCCTCCTTGCAGCTATAATTATGGGTAATTTTCTAAATGCAACACAAAAATTAAAACCCAAACAACACCAGAATGGGAGCTTTCATAGCAGATGGTGGAGGGTCATTGAGACAGCTTCACTCCTTGGACAGACATCCCTTAAATCTTGGAATCTGGGGTTTCCTAAATGGGGATTATGCCCTAAGATCGAGATTGGGGTTCATAGAGGCAAAAGTAACCACATGGAAGATCTGGATCTGGGTTTATCTTTTTTTTTTTTTTTGAGACGGAGCCTCAAGCTATCCCCCTGGGTAGAGTGCCATGGCATCACAGCTCATAGCAACCTCCAACTCCTGGGCTCAAGCGAGTCTCCTGCCTCTGCCTCCCAAGTAGCTGGGACCACAGG
>CAUYQV010007058.1:0-25320 GCA_963574575.1 Galagoides demidoff
ATGGCTCAGAGAAAGGAGCTGTGGCAGATAAAAGGTATTCCAGTCTTCCTTACTGCTCCTCACTGAAATTCATGGCATGGCTACACTGCATAGTCATGCCCATCACTAGGTCTTATTATCAGGGTAGGGTTTATATTTACCAAATGCATAGAAATCCTGCTAGGGCTTATTTTTTGGGTAGGTCTTATTTTTGGGGAAACATGGTATCTTGTTTTGATTTTCATTTCCTTCCTGACAAACAATTTTTAGCATATTTTTCATGTGATTATTGTCCACTTGTACATCTTATTTGAAGAAGTGCTTTTGTAGTTCTTTCCCCATTTTTAAATTGTTAGTTTGGTTACTGTTCAGTTATAGGAGTTCTTTGTATACTCTGAATATTAATGTATAATTCAAAATATTCTCTCCCATCCTATAGGTTATTTTTTTACTTTGTTAATGTCTTTTGTTGCACACAAGCTTTTATATTTGAAGTCCAATTTATGTATTTTTGTTGTTGCTTGTACTTTTGGTACATTTAAGAATTCACTGCTAATTCCAAGTTCACAAATATTCCCACCTATATTTTTATTTAAGAATTTTATCATGGGAACATTATATTTAGGTGTTTGGTCTGTTTTTAGTTAATTTTATACAGGTATGATAGGGATCCAACTTCATTCTTTTGTATGTATGTGAACAGTGAGTGCTCTTTGAGTACTCCATTTTGAAATTTTCCTGCGTATTGCTTGTTATACTCTTAATGAGGAAATATTGACCTTTACCCCTTTCTACCAGGCACTCCTTTGCACAAATATCCCTTAATTTTGTCTTCGTTTAGAAATTCCAGAAATTGAGTTTTGAAACAGACCCCGACCAGGATATTACCTCAAGGCCACAGTTTATCTATAGATAAATAGCCTTCAAGATGGCCTAACCTATTCACCAGTTGGAATAATAGTTCAAGATAGTCATCTGAACATGTCATGCTGACCAGCAGTCCTGCATGCCCTTCATACCAAATTCCGTTTTTAAACTCTTACCCTCAACCCAAGACTTTGAAATAGTTTCTTGGAGGCCTTTGCCATTTCCACTCTGCCAGCTCTAGAATAAAGTCACTTTTCCTTTAGCTACCCCTTCTCCTTGTTATTGGCTTTTGCAAGTACTAAGCAGCTGAACATGCACTCGATTTTACAAACTTTGGTAGCCTGTATGGGGAGCTGTGTATTTCAGGTGGTTTGAACCTATTGATCTAGTTTCTGGTGGGCAGGGTAGCTGGCCATGGAAGTATTCCAGGGCTTGACTGTTGTACTGCCTGGCAGAGCAAGGACTACTGTGAACACCATTTGCTCATGGATAACTACCCCTTGTCTGGGATTCTAGGGAGTTTTCCTGCAGCTGCTGAGACACCTTTATCTTGGAGAATGTCCTTTTTCTTCCTGTGATGGTGCTGGCTGCTTTCTCTGCTCATTGGGACAGGAAAAATGGCATCTGAAGAAGCTGATGGACTTCAGAACTGGGTAAGTCAGCTGGAGTTCACCCATATCACCTTTGTCTCTTATGATGCTACTTGTCCTCTGCTAACATAGCTACTTGTGATATCATTTGGGCATGTAAGCCATCTGTCACACCACATGGGCTGTGTGCTGGACTCGACCGTTTGCGCAAGTATCTGAGGTTCAGACAAGGTTTGGGGACTTTTTCCAGCCCCTTGTGGAGGGAATCTGTTTGAAAGCATGCTATGTGGGCCTGTAATTGTATCATATATATCTGTATCCTCATCTGTCTTTTTCCTTCATTCTTTAAGGTGACTTGCAGAAACCTTCCTCACTCAATTTAGGGGCCTAGAAATTTTCAGAATCACCCCCACTGTTTTTATTTGGCCCTACTTTCTAGGACCCTGAAGTATTTCTCATGATTATGCCAGACCTTGTGGGGACAAGTGTAGGATCTCTTCTGTAGGTTATCTGAATGTGTTTGCTGCCTTGCTAGGGGTGCTCACTGCTATTAATGTGAAAAGGAGGTTAGAAATACTTGGGATAGTTCTTAAAGGAACTCTGACTGTAACCCTTTTACTACTTTTCTCTGTCTGATTCATCACATTATTTCTTGTCATTCAGTTACCTTTTACCAAGATACTGAGTATAACACCACCTAGACAAAGTCAATGTGTTATTAGATGCATTGATAGTTTCCATTTTCCTATCTAGGAATTCAATCTGTGACCTCTCCGGCTGGTCTAGTTGTGTGGCAGTACTTGTATAGCCATGCCGGATGGGACTATGAGCAGCTCTATTCACACTGACTATGCAAAATGAAGAAGGTCCATTTGCTATGAGGAGTTTAATAGAAGGAATAAATCAGTATGGAAATAGAAACAAACTAGTAAGTCGAAAATGTTCTGCCTATTGCAAAAGAGATGAATATGGGTACAGGTATGAGAAGCAAGATTTCTATCCTGTCCAAAGCCCCTTAGGGTGCATTTTGGCTGACTGGAGTGCTTATAGCTATGACTAGGAAAACGGTGATCTACTATTAATTACAATGCTGTTTGGCCTTTGTATAGATTTTGGCATTTTTTTTTCTCTGTGTTGCACATTGGAAAAATAAGAGTTGTTTGGGGCTATGCATTAAATACAGAAACACTAACAAAAGCCAATTAGCAAAAAAGGGTCCATGCATATTTTTTTGTTATATCTGACACCACAGATAAGAAAAAACTTCCTCACAAAATCAGCATATGGCCTGTGGGCTGCACATTGGACATCCCTAGATTAGATTATGTTTGGCCTTCCAATGGAAGTACCAAGTATTAGACTTTGATTCAACTGGAATTATTTTGTCAGAGGTCTAACATATGAGAAGAGATGCCAATACTCAAGCTTTAATGCTACTGTACAACCAGCACTCATGTCAAAAGGGTGATAAAATGCTGGCTGTTCAGGAGAATGGGAGGAAGGTCATCACCAGACTAGATAGCCAAACTCAGGAGGAAAGATATGAGAAAGACCTATCCTTCACAAATATCTTTGTTAGACAGATATATAGGTGATCTTTCTGGTCACCCTCCCACCACCTGGCCGCCCTTCTCCCCTCCCCTTCCCCACCCCCTCCACCCCCTCTTCATATTCTTGGGTTAGAATTAAGTTGTATTTTTCACTTGAGAGCTATAAATTAGTTTCATAAACTTTTCTAGAACTAGAATATAAATGTTTTGACACAATGACTAAGAAAATGACAAGAAATCTATGTTAACCAGTTTGATGAACGTATTTCAAATTGTATATGAAAACACTACACTGTACCCCATGTTTGCATTAATGTATACAGCTATCATTTAATAAAAAAAAAAGAAAAAACAAATACCTTCAACTCAGCAGCTCTGTCTTCATTAGCGTCAGTTGCAACAGTTTTGGCATCCAGAGATCTATTCTCTGCTTATGTGCTGTAGCCTTTCCTTCCACAATTACCACATCAGCAACTACTACCCTAGCAGCTCCCTCAACTGCCACAGTGCCACCATAAGAGGCATTAGACCTAGAAAAAGGGACTACTGTTCCACCAAATCTAATGAGGAAATTGGAATGATTTCCTCCTACAGGACCCAACAGGGCACCTGAAAATACCATTAAGATAAATATTCGTGGGTGGTATAGATGTGAAGAGACAACCTACTGGGTTTATAACCCATTTTCTACATCTGACTTACTAAATTGGAAAAGCTCCAACCTACCCTATATAGGGGACTCACAGAGAATGGTTATCTTTTCTAATCTGTCTCTGCCACTCATCAGCCTACCTAGGTGGATATTCACTCTCCTCTAAATATATTTCTATCACAGATGAAATAAGGCTAGACAAAGAAAATTAATATGCCCAATTCTTCCATGAAGAAAATCCAGATAATGCCCCCTCATCCTGTTAGGGACAATTCCAGGCACAAACCCTGATTGGGACCCCAAGGGAGACCTGGCCTGATTGGCACATTACTGAACATGCATTTTGGTTAGACTCAAGAGAGGAGTACCTAAGCACAAGAGCTTAAATAAAGTTCAGAAAGTCATTCAAAAGGCAAATGAGTTCTTGGAATGCATTTATCAGGCTTTCTGAAAATATACTTATACAAACCCAGAAGACTCAGAGAATTCAAGACTAATAAATGTGACTTTTATTTAACAGACTGCCTCTTCTATAAAGAGAAAGCTGGAAAAACAAGATACTCTGCTTCCAATGAGCGCCTCCCAGTGATTTGTAATTTCTTTTAAGGTATACAATGGCAGAGAAAAGAAAAAGCAAAAGATGTCCATTAAATCTATGAAACATGTGGGGAAACCTCCACACTAGAAAAATCAGGGCACAAGCAAGCCTTTGGGTCAAAACCAAAGTGTCTATTGTAGGGAAGAAGGTCATTAGAAAACTGATTCCCCAAAAAGAAAGGGGGCAAAGCCCACAGGCAGATGGTAGAAAAGGACTACCATAGCTTACCTTAGTCATAGCTATAAACACTCCAGTCAGACAATAGGAGGCCCAAGGGTTCCTTTAGATTTCTCAGGGGCAATTAAAATTTCCTCACAGGATTCTCAGATACAACTGACAGTGGGGAACAAATCAAGATATTTTATGGTCAGTGAAAGGTTCCAGACCCAAGGATAAAATCATTCCAAGACATGAGAGGAAAGGAAAATGGAGATCCAATTCACACAATTAAAGTGGCTTTTATTCCACCCAGAGTGCAGGTGGGGTGAGATTCCTGACTAGGGAGAAATCCACATGTGGGTTATGGCAGACAGGGATTTAAAGTGTTAGGGCCACCAGGATTGGTGGCATTCCTATTTTTTGGGAGGGACATGAGTGCGACCCTTCCTGAGCAAGCCATGAACCTGATCCTACCTGGGTGGGACAAGTTCATTTGGGCAGGTACCTGATTCTATCAGTCAACGCAGGTGCAACCTTTATAGTTCTTCTTTTTCCCTTTTTCTGTTTTTTTTTTTATTAAAACATAGCTGTGTACATTAATACTACCATGGGGTACAGAGTGCTGTTACTATATGCAATTTCAAATACTTTCATCCAACTGTTTAACATAGCTTTCATGTCCTTTTCTTAGTTATTGTGTTAAGACATTTATATTCTACATTTAGAAAGATTCACATGTACCCTTATAAGATGAATCATAGGCGTGATCCCACCAACACCCTCCGTACACCATCCTCCCCCCTCTCCTCCCCTCCCTCTCCCCTTTCCCCAAATTCCTGGGCTAAAATTGGGTTATAGTTTTCCTATGAAAGCTATAAATTAGTTTCATAGTAGGGCTGAGTATATTGGATACCTTTTCTTCCATTCTTGAGATACTTTGCTAAGAAGAATATTTTCCAGCTCCATCCATGTAAACATGAAGGAGGTAAAGTCTCCATCTTTCTTTATGGCTGCATAGTATTCCAGGATGTACATATATCACAATTTATTGATCCATTCATGGGTCGATGGGCACCTGGGTTTCTTCCATGACCTAGTGATTATGAATTGGGCTACAGTGAACATTCTGATACATATATCTTTATTGTAGTGTGATTTTTGGTCTTCTGGATATATAGCTAGTAGAGGAATTATGGGATCAAATGGCAGGTCTATTTTTAGTTCTCCAGATGCCTTTCCAAAAGGAACGTATTACTTTGCAAACCCACCAGCAGTGTGGAAGTGTTCCCTTTTCTCCACAACCATGCCAGCATCTGTGATTTTGGGATTTTGTGATATGAGCTAATCTTACTGGTGTTAGATATATCCCAAAGTACTTTTGATTTACATTTCTCTGGTGATTAAGGATGATGACCATTTTTTTCATATATCTGTAGGCCATGTGCCTGTCTTCTTCAGAGAAAGTTCTCTTCAATTCCCTTGCCCACCCTGAGATGGGATCACTTGTTCTCTTCTTGATAGTATGTTTAAGTTCTCTGTGGATTCTGGTTATTAAACCTTTATCAGAGATGTAACCAGCAAGTATCTTCTCCCATTCTGAGGTCTGTCTGCTTGCTTTACTTACTGTGTTCTTCATTGTGCAGAAGCTTTTTAGATAGATGAGGTCTCAGTAGTGTATTTTTGATGTTGCTTCAATTGCCTGGGGGTCCTCCTCATAAAATTTCCCCCCAGGCCAATTTCTCCAAGGGTTTTCCCTACACTTTCTTCTAGTATTTTTATATTTTCATGTCTTAAGTTTAAATCTTTAATCCAGTGAGAGTCTATCTTAGTTCATGGTGAAAGGTGTGGGTCCAGTTTCAGTCTTCTACAGGTTGCCAGCCAGTTTGCCCACCACCATTTGTTAAATAGGGAATCTTTTTTCTATTCAATGTTTTTAATTGGCTTGTCAAAGATCATATAGCAGTAAGTAGCTAGGTTGATCTCTTGGTTCTCTATTCTGTTGTATACATCTACCTCTCTGTTTTTGTGGCAATACCATGCTGTTTTGATCACTATGGATTTATAGTATAGTCTGATGTTTGGTAGCATGATTCTTCCTCATTTGTTTTTATTTCAGAGTAATGTCTTGGCTATTCAAGGTTATTTCTGATTCCATATAAAATGAAGTATTATTTTGTCAAGATCTTTAAAATATGACAATGGAACATTAATGTGATTGCATTAAAATTATATCTTGCTTTGGGTAGTATGGACATTTTAACAATTTTGATTCTTCCCAGCCATGAGCGTGGCATGTTTTTCCATTTGTTAACATTTTCAGCTATTTCTTTTCTTAGAGTTTCACAGTTCTCTTTATAGAGATCTTTCACATCCTTTGTTAGGTAAACTCCTAAATATTTCATCTTCTTTGGCACTACTATGAACGGGATAGAGTCCTTGACTGCTTTTTCAGCTTGGCTGCTATTGCTGTATATAAAGGCTACAGATTTATGAGTGTTGATTTTGTAACCTGAGACGCTGCTATATTCCTTGATCACTTCTAGGAGTTTTGTAGTAGAATCCCTGGTGTTTTCCAGATATACTATCATATCATTTGCGAAAAGTGAAAGTTTAATCTCTTCTGACCCTATATGGATGCCCTTAATCACCTTTTCTTCCCTAATTTTGATGGCTAAAACTTCCATTACAATATTAAAGCGCAATGGAGACACTGGGAACCCTTGCCTTGTTCCTGATCTGAGTGGAAATGATTTCAGTTTAACTCCATTGAATACAATATTGGCTGTAGGTTTTCTGTAGATGATCTCTATCAGATTAAGAAATGTCCCTTCTATACCAATTGTCTTAAATGTTCTGATCATAAAGTGATGCTGATCAAAAGCTTTTTCTGCATCAATTGAGACAATCATATGGTCTTTGTTTTTTAATTTGTTTATGTGATGAATTGCGTTTATAGATTTAAATATGTTGAACCAGCCTTCAAATCCTGGCATAAAACCCTCTTGGTCATGATGTATAATTTGTTTGATGTGTTGCTGGATTCTGCTTGTTAGCATCTCGTTGAATATTTTCACATCAATATTCATTAGTGATATTTGTCTATAATTTTCTTTCTTTGTTGGGTCCCTTCCTGGCTTGGGGATCAAGGTGAAGTTTGCTTCATAGGATGTGTTGGGTAGTATTCTGTCTTTTTCTATATTTTGGAAAAGGTTAAGTAATATAGGTACAAGTTCCTCCTTAAAGGTTTGGTAGAATTCTGACATGAAGCCATCTGGTCCCAGGCTTTTCTTTTTAAGGAGATTTTGTATAGTTGATGTAATTTCAGAACTTGATATACTCCTGTTCAAAATTTTCACTTTATTCTGGCTAAGTCTTGAAGGGGATATGTTTCCAAGTATTGGTCAATTTCTTTCAGATTTTCATATTTCTGAGACTAAAATTTCTTATAATATTCATTAAGGATTTTTTTAATTTCTGAGGGGTCTATTGTTATTTCATCTTTACCATTTCTTATTGATGAAATTAGAGATTCTAACCTTTTTTTCTTGGTCAGTTTGGCCAAAGGTTTATCTATTTTATTGATGTTTTCAAAAATTCAACTTTTTGACTTATTGATCTGTTGTATAATCATTTTGTTTTCAATTTCAGTTAATTCTGCTCTAATTTTGGTTATTTCTTTTCTTATTCTAGGTTTGGGATTGGAGTGTTCTTCCTTTTCTAGTTGCTTGAGATGTCCCATTAAGTTGTTAACTTCCTCTTTTTCTATTTTCTTGAGTAAGGCTTGCAGTGCGATAAATTTCTCTCTTAGGATTGCCTTTGCAGTATCCCAGAGATTCTGATAACTCGTATATTCATTATCATTTTGTTCAAAAAAATTGGTAATTTTCTTCTCGATCTCATCTCTGACCTACCTATCATTCAGCATAAAGTTATTTAGCTTCCGTATTTTTCTATGCATCTGCATATTCCTGTTGTTACTGAGTTCAACTTTTATTCCATGATGGTCTGAGATGATGCATGGAATAATTTCTATTCCTTTAAATTTGCTGAGGTTAGCCTTGTGACCTAAGGTGTCGTCGATTTTGGAGTATGTTCCGTGGGCTGATGAGGAAAATGTGTATTCAGATTTTTTAGGATTAAATTTTCTGTAGATGTCCGTTAAATCCAAATGCTGAATGGTTAAGTTTAAATCTAAACTTTCTTTGCTAAGCTTCTTGTTGGAGGATCTATCCAACACTGCCAAAGGAGTATTAAAATCTCTGACTATGATGGAGCTGGGAGAAATCAAGTTGCTCAGACCTATTAGAGCATCTCTTATAAATTGAGGTGCCTTCTGGTTGGGTGCATAGATACTGATAATTGAAATCTCATTACATCATGGGCAAAAAGGTGGGGCCAAGTACTTTGGGGTAGGTCATGGGGTCTCTGGGGGTTGGAGCAGATTATATGCATTGGGGGCAGGTTGTAGGGGGTGATGAGTCATTAGGAAGTATGTTGAGGGGCCATTAGAATCTCTACTCCTTTGTCTTGTAGAAAATCCACCATTTCTGAGGAACAACTCAAAAAATCAGGTAGCTAGTTCAGGAAGACAATTATAAATGGATCATTGAAATGTATTCAATAAGGGACCAGTTACAGTTCCACCATGGCAAGATTATTTACACCAGAGAAATTGGCAAGTACTACAAATCAGTGCTTAAACATTTACCAGTACACTACTGCTTATCACTGCATTTTTATAGATGTTCAGAGATGATCAGAGCTTGAGTTAATTCACTTTTTAATTCTCCACAGAAAGAAGAGGAAAGGCGGAAACAGAAAGTCCTAAAATGTTGGGATTAGGAAGGATGTTAGAGATTACCTGGTGAAAATACTGTGTTCGACAGAGGTGACAAGAATGTTGCACTAACAGATATAGAAAAAGGGGGACACAGTCCAGCTCTCTGTCCAGCACCTCACACAAAGAACAAAAAAAGGAAAGTAATTGCTTTCACTCCACTGTCCCGAGAGTAAGTTTTCCCATCTTGAAAAGGAAACATTCGATTTTTACTTGATTTTCCTCAACCTAAGGCGCAGGTGGTTGAAGAATTTGCCAAGTGGTTTTTGTGGAAAAGAGCCTCTTCCTGTTTCTGTGAAAATGTCCAAGGAGGGGCTTGGGGCTGTTTACAGCAGGAAGCCCCTCAGAAGTGGAGCATCTTCCTCCAGGCAGCAGTAGGTGAAGGTTTCTGCACTTTTAGGGGTCATTGTCAAGGCAACACCACTAAGTTCAAGTAGTACCAAATTCCCGGAGCCCCTCACCTACAAGCTGACCTGGCACAGCTGTCCTTGGGCTCTGCTATTAACACCATGACTGGGGCCTGGGGAACTCATCAGAATTCCTGTGCCCAAGATCACCACACCTTCATCAACCCCAGAAGGCACTGGGGAGCTGGGGAGAGAATCGACCATCAGTCCCACTTTGTGGTTTGTGTCAGACGAAATATAGTGACTTATCCAGTTTTATAAGAAAGACAAGGCAAAACTGAGAACTTTTGATCTTATAGATTTATTTAGGCAGAAAAAAATAGTTGAGAGCCTCTCCAAGAGTAAGGAGGACAGTGTTGAGCTAATTAGCACTTGTGCATTGTTTGCTAATAGCTCTTACAAGAGCAAAACAGCTGCCTTTGATGTTTAAAAGTTTGTTCTTGACACTTAATTAAATAGAGTAGTAACTATTCAAAGGAAAAAGTTAGGTGTTAGATTATATGGGTGACTTTACAAAAAGTTACAATGTATTCTATAAGAAAAGTACATTCCAGTGAATCTAGTCTGAAGTCACTGATGTCCTCAGATTCCATGCTTGAGGTAAATGTAGCCACTAATCTTTTGTTACCTTAAACAGGTGTCAACAGTCACTGTGGTGGCAGACACTTCCAGTGCATCTATAGCAGAGGTTCTCAACCTTCCTAATGTTGCGGCCCTTTGATACAGTTCCTGTGGGTCATGACCCACAGGTTGAGAACCGCTGATCTATATAGCATCTGATAGGATTCAATTCCCTTCAATGAAGCTACCTTTGTGACTTGGATTTGTTTTGACCAAAGGAAAATATTGTCATACTCTGTGGAGTCTAGACTGGTCTGCTGGTCCTATTCAAGTCCACATTCAGGGAGGGCCTGTGTATGTCAGGAAACAGACCAGCTTCTCAAACTGTAAGGTGGGCTCGAGTCTCCTGGGCATCTTGCTGCTAAAATGCCCCTTCTGGATCACTAGATCTGGATTTGGCCTGAGACTCTGCATTTCCAACAAGCTCCCAGGTGATGTCTACGCTGCTGGTCCAAGGAGTAAACTTGAAGCAGCAAGGAACTAAGCAATTGAAATACAAGGATGAATCATACACAGTGTGCACATCTTAGAAGCTTATCAACATAACAGGCAATTGAAGTGTGATATTAGTGCTGTGATTGAGGACCAAATAAATGGGGGCTGAGATGCAAAAAAGAAGACACATCTAATAGGGAGGGAGGGGTGCCAGGGAAGTACTCTGAAGAAAAAAACAGGGTCCAACCACAGATGACGTTTTCTCACTGGCTATAAAGTTTAAACTTTGTTTAATAAGTCTTGAGGCACCCAAGAACCACTAAAGATTACTGTTGCAACATGGAAGCAATCTGGCTTGCGCCGGGCTTAGAAAATCACTCTGGAGCCACTCATGGAGGTTCTGGGAGACATCTTTGATTCTTTTCTTTTGGGTACCTATTGATTCTACATCACAATTCTATTCCAATTCTATCACTTCATTCCATCTCGCCTGCTACTCCCTTATGCCCAGCCTCCATCATATCTTACCTAGAATAATGAAATCACCACCTAACTGGTTCCCCCATTTCTAATCTTGCCCCTATAATGCACTTTCCATGTAGTAACTATAGTTAAGTTGTTTTGAAGATAGATCAGACCATGTCTTGAAAACCCTCCAGAGAGTCAAGATCAGCAACCCACTCAGGACCCCTTTACTGTGCCTGAGGTTTCATTTTCCCTCTTTTCTTATCTGTCAACAAAATCTGTCCTGTTGCTTACTCGTGGTGGTCCATGAATTAATTCTTCAATTTCCTGAGATCAAGGACCCAGCAGATAAATTCCAATAATACCTTCTTCTCCAAGAGCTCCCCATAATGCACTAAATTTGTAGCAGCCTATATAGCCTATGGCTAGGAGGAGTGAGAGTTATAGGAAATACCTGTAATAGAACACCTTGGTGAAAAGGGCATGGAGAGAGATTTGGTTCTAACTAGCATGAGAGAGTTTGCGAGATGAAAGCATTAGTGAATTAGCGGTCTCTGTACCTGTGGTGTTGAGAAGCATGAGATCAGCCTTGTATTAGGCTGGAGGAGAAGGCAGTCAACAAGCATGCACATTCTATCACGAACACGCTTACTCTGACTCTGTCTCCTCTCCTGCCTGCAGAACACCAGCATGGTGTCTCTCTGCTGAAGATTACCAAGCTCTGCTAAAGACTAAGCGCTATCTGTTCTAAGAAGACTGCTTTACTCTCTCTAAGATACTCTCTATTTCTCTCTCTCTCTCTCCCTCTGGCTAAAGTAGATAGCCCTCAGGCAACTAAGAGAAACTGTTCCTGAGCAAGGTAGCTTAGTGGTCCGTGTCCAGAACCTGCCTGAGCTAGCCCAAGACCTGGCCAGTCCTGGGCCCTGACAAGTGGTATCAAAAGATCCTGACATAAATTCCCAAATCTATACATGGCCAATAAAGCCCAACATGATCCTACCTCAGCTCAGAGTATCCTTCTCTTCCTTGTGACTCTCCATCCTCACCAGCCTGTGACCTGTTCTTCAGATACATCATACATGGACATGGCTCTTTTTCACCATCTCTCAGGTCTCTACTTGAATGTGACCTGCTCTGAATACCCAAATTTAATCCACTTCTTTAGTCACCTCCTATCTTATTATCTTGTCTTTGGAATGCTTATTGGCATGTGGAATTTTCTTAGAGTTCTTTAGTCACTGTACATCACACACACACACGCAGCATGCACATGTGCACGCACACATTACTGTAAGCTCAGTGACAACAGAGACTTTGTCTCTCTTGTTTTCCATATCCCCAGGCCCCAGAACGGGGCAGATGGGAGATGCTCTGTAAATATTTGTAGAATGAATGGATTTGTGTTAGGAAAACTGTTAGAAGTTTTTGAAGTCACCCAGAAAGGCCAGAGGAAGCCTGAACTAGAGTATTGGTAACGGCCATGGAGAGGTGATTGGTTGAGAAACACTTGTCACTCCTCATGTGAGTGAGGAAAGAAATAAAGATGACTTGGTGGCTTCTTTCTTGCACATTAAGTGAATGGTACTGCCATTAAGGTAAGGAATCCCAGAAGTAGAAAATGATCAATTCAGTTGTAGATATGGTATACTTGAGGTTTCTGTGGAAGATCCAGATGGAGAGAAGTATATGGGTCCCAAACTTGCAGAGATGTCTGTGTTAAAGACCCAAATTGAGCCAGTAGTATCCAGATAGTGGTTAGACTGGTCAGAGGGATAGTATATAAGAAGACTATAAATACACAACAGAAAAAACCTTGGGGTTTACCAATAATCAGAGAATGAGTGAAGAAAATCAGGCTCACAAAGGAATAGTCAAGTAAGATGAAGAGAACCAGAACATTTTTCTATGTGTTATGGAAGCCAAGGGAACATAAAAATTCCAAGGAATCAGGAGTGATTAATGGTGTTAAATTTAGCAGAGAGGTCAGGAAAAATAATGAACAGAAAGTGCCCACTGGATTCGGCAATCAGGTTCTCACAGCTTCTTGATGTTCAGGAGAGCTGTGTTGGTGGAAGTCCAATGGCAATCTGATGAAGATAGAATTTGAGGTGAAGAGATGATTAAAAAAATAGTTGTTTCAAGAAGTTTGAATGAGAATGGAAGGAGAAATGACAGCAGCAAGGAGGTCACGGAAGGTTTTTCTGAGAATGTTTTGAGTGATGGAAGAGACTCAATTACAGTATACTTGTGTGCTAAGGGTAAAAAGCCAATGAAGAGAGGGTGATTGGATGAGGAAGCAGAGATAGGAAAGGACAGAGGATGGGACCTAGGACCCAGGTGGTGGGACCCGTCTTCAGCAGAGAGGAATTCTTTATTCTCTGAGTCAAGAGAGAAAGGAAAAGCGGAGTGAGATAGGTAAATAAGATTAAATAGTGACCTCAAATTTCTTGATAAAACAGGCCATAGGTAGGCAGTTTTAATCTTTGAACACAAGAAGCAACATTTTTAAAATGAAAGCCAAGACATCATTTCCTGGCAGCCCCAGCAGAATGTCCTATAGTGAGGCGACTGGAGGCAGGGACCCTAGGAGGAGGTTATTGCTGACCCACAGAAGCAGCAATAAATAAGGACCAGGAAGATTCATTGCATCTGGGAGGCCGAGGGCAGCACTGCACCACCCTCCACTGGGGCATACACAGGCATTCTCAGAGGCACTGGGGGTTCCGTATCAGCCCACCACAATAAAGAGAATAAAATGTTACAATAAAATGAGTCACACAAATATTTTGGTTTCCCAGTGCATACAAAAGTTATGTTTACACTATGCTATAATCCATTAAGTGTGCAATATATTATGGATACATCTTAATTTATAGAATGGACATATTTTAATTTTAAAATACCTTATTGCTAAAATGAAAAAAATGCTAACAATCATCGAGCCTCCGAAAAATCATGATCTTTTTGCTGACGGAGGGTCTTCCCTTGATGTCTACTGACTGATCAGGATGGTGACTCTGAAGGCTGGGGTGACCATGCCAATTCCTTAAAATAAGACGACAATGAAAGTTTGCCACATCAATTGACTCATCCTCTCACAAAGGAGGTTTCTGTAGCATGTGATGCTATTTGATAGCACTTTACCCACAATAGAAATTTTTTTCAAAACTGGAGCCATGCTCTCAAACCCTGCTGCTGCGCTATCAGCTAAGTTTAAGTAATATTCTAATGCCTTTGTTGTCATTTGGGCAATATTCACAGCATCTTCACCAGAAGTAGATTCTGTCTGAAGAAACCATTTTCTGTGCTCATTTGTAAAAAGCAATTCCACATCTGTTCAAATTTTATCATGAGATTACAGCTATTCGGTGCCATCTTTGGGCTCTACTTTTCATTCTAGTTTTCTTGCTGTTTTCACCAAATCTGTAATTACTTCTTGACCCTCTCAAAGTCATCCATGAGGATGGAATCAGCTTCTTCTGAATTCCTGTTATTATTGATATCTCTACTTCCCTCCACAAAGCACAAATGTTCTTCAGGGCATCCAGAATGGTGACCACTTAGTGGAGAGATGGAGGTGGTAAGTGAAGGAAGAAATGACTTTATCAAGTCCAGAAAGTTTTCAATTTGCTTTTCTCAGATCCATCAGAGGAATCTCCCTCCATCTGTGGCAGCTATAGCCTTATGAAAGGTATTTCTAAAGTAGTAAAGCTCAAAAGTTAAAAGTTAAAATTACTTCTTCTTTTTTTGGGGGGGGGGGGCCATGGTGTCATAGCTCTCAGCAACCTCAAACTCTTGGGCTCAAGTGATTCTCTTGCCTCAGTCTCCCAAGTAGCTGGGACTATAAGCACCCACCACAACACCTGGCTATTTTTAGAGATTAGGTCTCCCTCTGGCTCAGGCTGGTCTCCAACCCATGAGCTCAGGCAATCCACCCACCTCGGCCTCCCAGAGCGCTAGGTGAGCCACCGTGCCTGGCCCTACTTCCTTTTTTTTTAATTGTTTGGGATTCATTGAGGGTACAAAGAATTAGGATACACTGATTGTATTTGTTAGGTACATTCCCTCTTACAACTGTGTCCCACCTCCAGGAATTAAATTCCTCCTTGATCCACGAGCTGCAGAATGAGTGTTGTGTTACCCACATATAGACGTTAGTCTTCTGATCCGTCTCTGTCAGAGCTCTTGAGTTAACAGGTGCATTGTCAATAAGTAGCAATGTTTTGAAAGAAATCTTTTCTCCTGAGCAATGGGTCTAAAATATTCAGTAAACCATGCAATAATCAAAAGCGCTCTATCATCTAAGGTTTGTTATTCCATTTCTAGAGCACGGGCAGAGAAGATTCAGCATAATTCTTACAGGCCCTCAGCACTGGCTTCACCTTACAGCTGCATTAGCCCATCACAAGAGAGTCAGACTGTCCTTTGAAGCTGTGAAGCCAGGTGCTGACTTTTCCTCTCCAGCTATGAAAATCCTAGATGGCGTCTCCTTCCAGTAGGAAGCTATTTCATCTACACTGAATTCTGTTGATTGGAGCAGCCGCCTTTATCAGTTACTTATCTCAGCTCAACCTTCTGGGTAACTTGCAGCTTCTACATCAGCACTTGCTGCCTCCCCTTGTACTTTTATGTTATAAAATGACTCCTTTCCTTAAACCTCAGGAACCAACTTGGGCTAGTTGAGAACTTTTCTTCTGCCACTTCCTCACCTCTCTCAGCCTTCATAGAATTGAAGAAGGTTAGGGTTTTACTCTGGATTAGGCTTCAGCTTACGGCTGGTTTGATCTTCTATCCAGACCACTCATACTTTCTCCATATCAAAAAGGATATTTCACTTTTTTACCATGTATGTGGTCACTGGCGTAGAACCTTTTGTTGCCTCCAAGAATTTTCACGTTGTATTGACAGCTCTCCTAACTGGTACAAGAAGCCTGACTTTCAGCCTGTCTTAGCTTTCCATGCCCCTTCCTCACTACGTTTAATCATTTCCAGCTCTTGAGTTAAAGTGAGAGATGTGTGATTCTTCCTTTCACTTGAACACTTAGAGGCCGTTGCAAGGTTATTAACTGGCCTAACCTCAATATTATTGTGTCTCAGGGAACAGGGAGGCCCAAACAAAGAAAGGACACGAGGGGAATGACCAGTGAGTGGGGCAGTCAGATCACACCCATCTGTTAATTTTGCTCTTATATGGGTGTGGCTCATGTTGCCCCAAAACAATTACAATAGTAACAGTAAAGATCATGGATCACCATAACAGATATAATAATGATGAAAACATTTGAAATATTGTGAGAATTAACCAAGATGTGACACAAGGGCATAAAGTGAGCACATCTTATTGGAAAAATGGTGTCCATAGACTGGGGTCAATGCAGGGTTGCAACAAACCTATAATTTGTAAAAAGAAAAATGCATTATCTATAAAGCACAATAAAAAGAGGCATACCTGTCCACTGCTGTATCAGGAAGACTCAAAATTCAAACAAGACACAAAATAACCTTTGGCTTTATGTCCCTCCCTAACACTCTTCTGCCCTTATCTATTCAAATGTCTATGTGTAGAAAAGAGTTAATGTACCAGGACTAAGACTTGTACTCCCGCAAAGATCTGCTTACAAGGTTGGCATCTGGGAACGTGACACTCAAATAGTTCCCTAAGGAACTGTTGATAAGGGCGGTTTACGTGACTGGCTATGCAAACGATGATCCTTATGCTACATACAGGCTTTCCTCCCTACAGCCTACGTGATGTAAAAACCCCATAGCACCCCATAAAAACTTGGGGTGCTGAGTCTCCAGTGGAATCCCCTGGACAGAAACACCACACACCTGCCACTGCATTTTCATCAATGGGAGAAGTGAACTCCGTGTGACCTCTCATGGGAGGGAGAGAAAAAAAGGAAGCTCTCAAAGATTCTTCCTGACTCTGCATTTGAAGCCCTCCAGATCTGCCCATATCTTTTTTCATTATGATTGGATGTGTACCCTTATTATATCACTGTATAAATCTCAACCACAACTACAATTATATACTGAATTCCCTGAGTATCTCTGACATATCTCTGAACATAGAGGCCTTGGGGATCCCTGACACAGGCCTGTCCCTGCCTCCCACTGTGGCGTCTCCTCTCATTTACTCTGTCTCCAAATGCAGTCCAGCCCCTATCCACACCACTCCACTGAAGGTGTCCACCATGAACATCCCTGCCAAACCTTATCATGTGCATTGTAATAGTCACCTATACCACAGCTACGTGTGCTTTCATGTGTAATTCAAAATATGTCTCAAGTGGTCTTTCACAAAAACCAGATGGCCCTTACTAAATATTGGGCTTGTTACCTAAAGGCTACAGTGTAGCTTTTATGACTTTAATGAATACTGACTAATGGATTCATATCCCAGAAGAGTCAGCAAGCAATGGTCAAAACCAGCCTAATGCCTGCTTGTATTAATAAAGTTTTATTGGAACACAGCCATGCTCATCTCTTACACAGTGCTCACAGCCGTTTTGGCTCTACAAATGGCAGGGTTAAGTAATTTCAAAAGAGAGGACACCTAATGGCCTGAAAAGCCTAAAATATTTACTAACTAGCCCTTTATAGAAAAGACTAGCTGACCCTGCCTTAGATAAATAGATGAAAGTTCTCCAGAACAGGAGGGAGAAAAGGAGGACGAAAGTCAGAAACAGACCCTTCCAATTTTACATGTTTGCCTCAGCCTGGATTTTGAACCTTATTCACAAATTTTCTGAATCATGTGACTCACAAAATGTAATCAAGAGAAGCAGTCAAGATCACCTATATATCTGTCTAACAAGGGTACAAGTGAACTTTTCTAGAACTAGAATATAAATGTTTTGATACAATGACTATGCAAATGACATGAAATTTATGTTAACCAGCTTGATGAAAGTATTTCAAATTGTATATGAAAACAGTACAATGTACCCCATGTTTGCATTAATGTATACAGTTATCAATTAATAAAAAAAAAAAAAGAGAGGCAGTCATAGGAGATTAGAAGACCCTTTCTTTGCTCAAACAGTATCAATTGCCACATTTTAGGTGTATTCATTCAATAAATGTCTACAAAGCAGCAGCTCTGGGAGGCACAGTGCTCAGGGCTCTGTTAAAGCACAAAGAAAAACCAGATACAGTCTGCTCCCAGGGTTCCTGGTCCAGGGTGCAAGCTCTTTGAAGGCAGTAGCTATGGTTTGTTCACATTTGCTTCCTGGTACATCACACTCACTGCACCGATACTGAGTGGGAACCAATGGCTGCATGCTGCTCCCTGCACTGATAGAATAAGACAAATAGAATCATGGTTTCCAACCTCTATCAAGTCTTTACCTAGGTCTAGGGAGTTATTAAAAATCCATTGTGAAGGCCAGGTGTGGTGTGGTGGCTCACGCCTATAATCCTAGCACTCTGGGAGGCTGAGGTAGGTGGATTGCTAAAGTTCAAGGGTTCCCAACCAACCTGAGCAAGAGTAAGACCTCATCTCTAAAAGTAGCTAGGCATTGTAGTGGGCACCTGTAGTCCCAGCTACTCAGGAGGCTGAGGCAAGAGGATCAATTAAGCCCAAGAGTCTGAGGTTGCTATGAGCTATGACACCACAGTACTCTACTGAGGGCAACAAAGTGAGACATCTCAGATTAAATGAGGTGTCTTATATACAGGTCTTTTTGAAGGTATGATTAATCTGTTTTGATTAGCAAATAAATATTCAAATTAAAAGCACTACTAGATACCAAATACTATGGACTGAATGTGTGTCCTCCAAAATTCATGGGGCCCCTAGGCTCCAAGGTCATAGTATTTAGAAATGGAGCCTTTGGGAGGTAATAAGGGTTGGATTGGTCCATAAAAGAAGGTCCCTGGTCTTAGGAGATTAATGCCTTTGGAAGAAATACCTGTGTGTCCTCTCTTTCTTCCTCTCTGTCTTCCTCTCTCTCTCTCCCTCTCCATATACATATGCAAAGAGGTCATATGAGAACACAGAGATCATTGCCATATGCAAGCTGGGAAGTGGGCCTTCCCCAGAACCCAACCATGCTGACACCCTGATCTCAGACTTCCAGCCTCTGGAACTAAGAGTAAATAAATTTTTGTTGTTTTAAGCACCCAGTCTATAATATTTTTTTATAGCCCTTAGGGACAACAGAAAATTCAAATAAAAATTTTGAAGTTGTAACTTATCTCTACATCTGATTTTATGTAATTGACTGTTGTATTTTTTTATTTGAGATATAATTTAGAAAGTTTTGTGTAGCATTCTAGTAAGTAACTATTTGTTAAGTACTAATCTGGATTTATAAAAGAAAAAATGCCAAAACAAGAAAGATAGGAAAAGAACATATTTGTATCTTAAGAGATATTGCCCGTAAAACTATGCTGGTCTTCAAGTTTCTGTGCTGTGAGAGTTGAAAGTGCATATCAAATACTCTTTTCTCTCATTTTTTGTCAGTTCATAGGAAATTTAATTCTTAAATCTCTACTATAACGTAAAACTCATCTGGGTAAGACTGACTCAGACTTCCATAAGACCCAAAGAGCCTCGAATACCTTCTACAAATCTTTTAGATCAATTTTCTTTGGAATAAAGAGATTGTCTGTGTCAGAAGTAAAATTAATTTGATCCTCAAAAAATTTAAATTTATTCCATCACCTAAGCAGCATATCTAGATTTGGCAAGACGCCTCCTCATCTTGCTGAAGATTGAGTCCACAGAGATAAAATAAAAATGATTCATTCAGGAGACTGCAGAGAGGAACCACCACCGTAAATAAATGTCCACTTCCCGCAGCTGGGTTGGTATGTGAATGTGAGGAATAAAGTCATTTCTATCCTCTCATCTGAATAATACCAGCCCTGTCTGAGGATCAGCCTTGTACTTACCTGGAAAATATGGCCTCAGACAACAACCATCTTCATTCTGTGAAAAAAAAAGTGTCCCTGTACTTTTTATCCTCTGGTCCTAGTTCTGCCTCTTGGCACTACGGTGTGGAACAAGTCTACCCCTTTCCTAAAAGACTCCAGGACTCTAGCAGTTCTGCAGGCCCGGGTGAATCTGTGTCCCATGCTTCCCTGACCCAAACGTATCCCATTATGTCTAGATGCCTCTTCAAGGGAGGATTTCAGACCTATACATGAAGACTCCAGAAGTCTGATCCTCACAGACTCAAACTGGGATTTACTCCTCCTTCATGCTTGAAATGTGTTCATATTAGTGGAGTTTGAAATCATACCACCTTCTTAAGATAGTCCCATCACACCACTAGTTCTTTATACAATGGTATAGAATAGGCCAATTAAATCTATTATTACATTAAGGAACCAATGCCTCTGAAGAGTTTACATGTAACTACAGGCCCGAGGGCAAGCTGGCTGTGAATGGATTTCTCAGATCTGTGTCCTCTGTGGACAGTTGTCAGTTCTGTGCTAAGAACATTGTCAATTTGGGGGAAGAATAGGGGGACATTGTGAGACGTGGGGAAGCCAGGTCCATGGGGTACCACCCAGTGCAGCAGGAAGGGGAGGGGAGGAAGGACACAAAAAGGAAGAGGGATGGCGTCGAGGACAGAGTTAACTTGTCTGTAGTTTTTCCAGGGTTTGAAATTGCCTGAGCCAGAAATTCTTCTCTATTCTCTTTCCTTCCAATGAATTCTCCAGGAGCAGAAACTCATCCTTCTCAGAGGAAGAACGGATCGTTCCCATTGCTGTGTTCATCAGTTTCAAGTTTTATACCTTTTGGCAGGTTCAAATCTGCTCCATTATCCCTTAATCCCCTTTAAAAGTGGTCTTTTCTTTCCCCCTAGTCGATGTAGTCATGAAGAACTGCATGACTCCTTAGCCGAGGAATACATCCTGGCAGGGGTGGACCTCAAACCCCTGGTTTCCCATCTCCTGCATGGACGCCTACAAAGACAAGGTGCAGGGAGCTGGGGTGGCTTTGCTACAGCCTGGCAACTGGCTACGGAACCATCACAAGAGGGAGGGAAGAAAACAGGTACATTGTGAGCCCTCCGGGGGCAGGCTGGGTGCTTTCTGTATATTTAACTCTCACATTGACCTTGCTGACCTTGCAGAATATGTGTAATGCTCACTGTGTGTGTGAGCTCACAGATCTGAGCTCACAGATCTTGCCCAAGGTCACACAGCTAATGGGTAGATGAACGTGATTTGAACATCTTCAAGCTCCTCATGTGTCCACCTTTCTACGCAGACCCCTGTGAATTGCATCTGTAGACATTTCTTCCATTTCATTCTCAGTTTGTTAAACTTTTTTTTTTGAGTGGTGTTGCAGCTCACAGCAACTTCAAACTCTTGGGCTCAAGCAATTCTCTTGCCTCAGCCTCCCGAGTAGCTGGGACCACAGGTACCTGCCACAATGCCCAGCCATTTTTTTGTCTAGCAAGTCCGGGCCAGGCTTGAGCCTGCCACCTTTGGTGTATGTTGCTGGCGCCCTACTCACTGAGCTACAGGTGCCAAGCCTCAGTTTGTTAAACTTGAATGCCACTTGATGCAAACCATACACACAACTAAATAATCCTGTAGCAATGGGAAATAAAGAGGCCATGTTAGGAAAAGTCCCCAGATCTGCTTTCAGTCTGTGAAGCAGAATCACAAATGGTTACAGAGCCTGTAAGTAACAGTTGGCTTCTGCAAACTAAAAAGCTGCCATTGAGTGAGCAGCAGGAGGGAATCAAGACTAATGTGTCATGTCCCAAAGCATCTTCCTCATGTGGGTGGAGTCAGTGACATTGTCTAATGCTGCAGAAGCTGTAATGTCAAGTAAACACACACACGTGCACACACAGACATGCATGTTCACAAATACATCTGGGGCGTTGCCTCCTAATTTACATATTATTTTGATACATAGAAAAGATGCCACTTAGCCACATTTGCGTGGGCAGGTGAAGCCTGGATGTTGGTAAGGTGGGTAGAAAATTACAAAGAGCTGGAGTGAGATTCTGAGATCTGTAGATTGGGGGATGCTTCCATCCCCCCATGAAAACATGGCTGACAGCCCTCCCCCAGGACAACTTGGAAAATACTGGATAATGCCTCAGACTAGTTAGCATCCATGAAAGAGTGACCAGTTGGTTCCAAACACTCACAAGAAAAAAAAAATTAGCAAGACCTTTGACTCTTACATGATAATTTTAAAAAAAATCTACACAATAATTTATGTGCTAATTTAAATGATTATTTAAACAATAATTTATGTAATGCTTTAAATAATTGATTAAATAATAACTTCTTCTAAATACCTGAAAAAGAAGAGATGAGACCCAGATGGTTTTACAGGGACGTTTACCCACTATATGGACAAATAATGTTTATCTTACATGAATTGTATCAGAGAATAGAAAAAGACAAAACCCTATTATATTGTGTAGAAACAAGATACTGTAAAAACCTAGAATTGAAGCCCATACTCATTTATAAATAGTGGTACAACAATTCTAAGCAAAATACAAGAAAAATAACATTTATAAATATCACTATTAAACAAAAAAAGATTACACTCAAATTTAATTCATCAATTTATCCTAGTAATGCAAGAATAGTCTGATAACAGAAAACAAAGCGATATAACAATATTACACTGAAAAGTGAAAAATATGATCAAAGAGCATAACATTTACACCTTTTCACAAAAAATAAAACCCTTTACAAATTAGGGTTAAAAGAATATATCCTAACCTAATCCCAAGTACGCAGTAAAAGTATATTTGTTTCCTTGGGCTGCCATGCCAAATTACCACAAACTGGGTGGCTTAAAACGACATAAATAAGTTGTCTCACTGTTCTGAAGGCTAGAAGTTCAAGTCAAGGCCTTGGCAGGGCAGGGCTTTCTCTGGAGTCTCTAGGAGAGGCTCCTTCCTTGCCTCCTCCTGGCTACTGCTGGTTGCCAGAAAACCTTGTCATTCCTTGGCTCACAGATTCACCAGTCTGATCTCTGCCTCCATAGTCAATGACATTCTTTCTTTGTGTGTGTGTGTGTGTGTCTGTGTGAGCAAATTTGCCCCTTCTAAGGACACCAGTCATTGGATTATCACCTACCCTAATTCAGTATGACCTAATCTTAATTTGATTAGGTTAAAGATCCAAATACAATCACATTCACAGGGCATGAGAATTGAGAGAGTGAAACTTAAGACTTCAGCATATCTTTGAGGGGAACATAATTCAATATACAAGAAAAAAAAAACTATAGCAAACATCCTGTTTAGTGGTAAAATATTACAAACATTTCCATTAAAGTCATTATTACTCCTGTTATTTAACATTATCTGTAGGTTCTAGCTAATGTAATAAGGAGCCCTTAAAAAGCATCCTTAAAAGAAATAAAAGGTAGGCTGGGCGCAGGGGCTCACACCTATAATCCTAGCACTCTGGGAGGCTGAGGCAGGTGGATTGCCTGAGCTCATGACTTTGAGACCAGCCCAAGCAAGAGTGATACCCCATCTCTTAAAAAAATAAAAAATAAAAAAAAATAGCTGGATGTTGTGTCAGGCACCTGTAGTCATAGCTACTTGCAAGGCTGAGGCAAGAGAATCGCTCGAGCCCAAGAGTTTGAGGTTGCTGTGAGTTATGACACCATGGCACTCTACTCAGGGTGACAAAGTGAAACTCTGTCTCAAAAAAAAACAAAAAAGGAATAAGAACGGAAAAAAATACAGAAAATTATCTTTGTTTGAAGATGTTAAGGTTGTCTACATAGAGTAAGACAGAATCTATATGTACTCCAGTCTGTCTAATAAGAAATTCAACAAGATGTTAGATACAGAATCAATAGCCTTATGACATATATGCATATTCATCAAAAAATAAAGGATACCGTATGAAGCAGCTATAAAAATGATGAGATTCTTGCAAGGTGGAGAGGAGAAATCTGACAGAATATGTACAAAACCTACTGGAAAAAAATTATGATGTATTGTTAGCAAACACCAAATTCCTAATTAAATAGAGAGATATATATCATGTTTTTTTTGTTTAATATTTCATACTTTATTCCTTGTATTAATAGGTTAAGTAAAATTTTCCCAAATACTGATTTATCGGTAACATTTGTAAATAGCACACAAAAAGTTCAGTTTCACAAAGAGGAACATTCAGGGATTTAAATGCAATTGTAATCATTATTTTAAGCTAAATGCAGTAATAATTTGATAAAGTACATACACACAAAACCCATATATCCTGAACTACAAAAGTGCTTTCCATGGTACTGTCACTCAAATCCATCCCTCTAAATGGTAATTCTCTATTGGTAAAATTTTACTCAGTGTTTTTCTTTTTACATGGCCCTTTTTCTGAGGCAATTAAACCCACATTTTGTTTCGTTTTTATTTGAATACAACATAAAAATATAGAGCTAAAAATAAACTGTGTAAGAAAACTAAATAAAAAAAAAAGGCAGTTTCCATAGACATACATGGTTTTCATGAAGTATGTTTCCACAATGAGCAAGTACTTAGAAATATGTGGACAAAAAACTACTCTAACTGCTTATCTTGCCATTGATGCCATTCGATTTTTAAGTAACGTCATTCTTGCTACATTTATTTTTAGATGCTTTAATCTGATCTGGGAAAATTAGTTCTCCCAAACTTAACAAATGGTATACTATGATCCCCAAAAGGTTTTAAATCAAAAAAGCCTTTCAACATGGAAGCATTCACATGAAACTTTGTTTCTCCAAAAAAAAATAAATAAATAAAATCATTCTTGTTATCTGAAGAAAAGAATGTTAAAAGAAATTAGCTTTAAAAAAAAAAAAAAGGAAAAAAGAAATTAGCTTTTAAAACAGATATACATCTTTAACAAAAACCCAGTATTTTCCTCTATCATCTCTTTAAAATAAAGATAGGCCAAGTGCAGTGGCTCATGCCTGTAATCCCACTGAACTCACAGGTTCGAGACCAGCCTGAGCCAGAGCAAGACCCTGACTCTAAAAATAGTCGGGCCTTGTGGCAAGCACCTATACGTCCAGCTACTCCAGAGGCTGAGACAAGAGAATCACTTGAGCCCTGAAATCTGCGGTTCTGAGAGATATGATGCCAGAGTGACAAAGTGAAACTCTGTCTCAAAAAAATGAAAATAAACATAAGATAAAAATAAAAATAAAATATAAAAAAAGTT
>CAUYQV010007059.1:0-11324 GCA_963574575.1 Galagoides demidoff
TGGTCCAAGCTATTTGGGAAGCTGAGGCAGGAGACTCGCTTGAACCCAGGAGTTGGAGGTTGCTGTGAGCTGAAATGCCATGGCACTCTACCCAGGGGGACAGCTTGAGGCTCCTGTCTCAAAAAAAAAAAAAAAAAAAAAAAAATCGCATGCAGACCAGGCATGGTAGCTCATGCCTATAATCCTAGCACTCTGAGAGGCCAAGATAGGTGGATTGCTTAAGCTCAGGAGTTCCAGGCCAGCCTAATCAAGAACAAGACCTCTCTCTACTAAAAATAGAAGACATACGTGGGCATTGTGGCTGGCGCCTGTAGTCCCAGGTACTCGGGAGGCTGAAACAGGAGGATCACTTACACTCAAGAGATTGAGGTTTTGGCTCGGTGCCTGTAGCTCAAGTGGCTAAGGCGCCAGCCACATACACCTGAGGTGGCAGGTTAGAATCCAGCCCGGCCCGCCAAAAAACAATGACGGCTGCAACCAAAAAATAGCCGGGTGTTGTGGCGGGTACCTGTGGTCCCAGCTACTTGGGAGACGGAGGCAGGAGACTGGCTTGAGCCCAGGAGTTGGAGGTTGCTGTGAGCTGTGATGCCATAGCACTCTACCCAGGGGGATAGCTTGAGGCTCTGTCTCAAAAAAAAAAAAAAAGAGATTGAGGTTTCTGTGAGCTATGACTCCAAAGCACTCTAGCCTGGAGTAATCAAGTGAGACTCTGTCTCAAACAAACAAACAAAAAACCTCACATGCAGGGCGGCTGTGGCTCAAAGAAGTAAGGCGCCGGCCCTATATATCAGAGGCGGTGGGTTTAAACCCAGCCCTGGCCAAAAACCGAAAAAAAAAAAACAACTCACATGCAAATGAAAAAAATTAAAGACAAAGTAAAAATAAATCACATGCAAATAACTTCTAGTGAATATAGTACTCCAAAAAGAATGTATCCCAGTAAAATACTGTTTCATAGAAACCAGCCCAGATCATGACAAAGATATTCACAGTACTTTTTTTTCTTTTGAGAAGAGTCTCATTATGTCACCCTTGGTAGAATGCTGTAGCATCACAGCTCACAGCCACCTCAAACTCTTGGGCATAAGCAATTCTCTTTCCTTAGCCTCCCAATAGCTGGGAATGTAGGCACCAGCCACAACGCTGAGCTAGTTTTTTTGTTGTTGCAGTAGTTGTTATTCAGCACCGTAACCTCTGTGTTACAGGCACCCAGCCCACAGTATTTTTTTTTAAATCATAACAAAATGGTTTAGGGAATATTATTATATCTAACATATACTATTAGATCTCAGATCACTGCATATTTAAAAGCAATGGTTGTAAATTGTTTTTAAGTTTTATTCCTTTATTTTATTGAGACAAAGTTTCACTTTGTCACCCTTTGTAGAGTCCTATGGTGTCATAGCTCACAGCAACCTCAAACTCTTAGTCTCAAGCGATCCTCTTGCCTCAGCCTCCCGAATAGATGGGACTACAGGCTCCCAACACAATACCTGGCTATTTTTGTTTGTTTGTTTTTTGTTTAGCAGGCCCAGATGGGTTTGAACCCACTTGCCCTGGTGTACATGGCTGGCATCCTAACAGGATGAGCAACAGACACTAAACCATTAAGTGCTACTCCTAAACACAAATAAGACAAGAAGACATTAGATCTTATCCTTACAATTAAAAAAAAAAGAGAGAGAGAGTCTCTGAGATTCAGATAGTTTAAATGATCACATGATAATGTACTTTTTTTTTCTTAATCAAGTGATCAGCAATGAGTATTCTCTTCATTTCAGGTGAGTCTGAAAAGATGATTGCCATCATCTCGCTCTCTTTTTTTTTTTTTCTGAGACAGAGCCTCAAACTGTCTCCCTGGGCAGAGTGCCGTGGCCTCACAGCTCACAGCAACCTCCAACTCCTGGGCTCAAGCGAGTCTCTGGCCTCCGCCTCCCAAGTAGCTGGGACCACAGGCACCTGCCACAACGCCCAGCTATTTTTTGGTTGTAGCCATCATTGTTGTTTGGCAGGCCCCAGCCGGATTCGAACCCACCACTTCGGGTGCATGTGGCTGGTGCCCTAGCCAGCCGAGCCACAGGCGCCAAGCCTCTTTTTTTTTTTTTTTTTTTTGACAGAGTTTCCTTCTGTCACTCTGGGTAGAGTGCCATGGCATCATCATAGCTAACAGCAACCTCAAACTGTTGGGCTCAAGATATCCTCTTGCCTCAGCCTCCCCAGTAGCTAAAACTATAGGTGTCTACCACCATGCCAGCTAGTTTTTTCTATTTAGTAAAAATGAGGCCTTGCTCCTGCTGAGGCCAGTCTTGAACTCCTGAGCTCAAACAATCCACCTGCCTACTCTCCTAGAGTGCTAGGATTATAGGCATGAGCCACCACACCCAAACAACAACGTAGTTCTTATGAACTGTGTATAAATGGAATTTTGGCTTATTTTAAATACATTAAGAAATCTTGCTATTTAAAGGAATGTTCAAGATTTTAAAAAAGCAAATTCTCTATTTCATTTCTTTCATAAATCTGATGCTCACATTTAAGAGTATAAAAATATTGAAAGAGCAAATGAGGATGAATGCAGAAAGAATAAAGTAAAACTACTGATTCTATTTCATCTAAAAATGACTCTAAAAGAATTCTACACTCAGCTTCCCATCTATTCATAAGTTATATCATAAATATTTTAATTCATTAAATATTTACTGAGCATCTACTATAAGCCAGACATAGTGCTAATATTAGAGATAGAAAGATGACTAAAGTCACAGGTCCCTCAAAATATTCACTAAGGAGACAGAAAAAAACCTATAATAGAGATATGAACAAAATGCATTAGAAAGTCTATAAAGGATTTCCAGAGAAATATCAGAATTGCTTCTTTTTTTTTTTTTTTTTTTTGAGACAGTCTCACTTTGGCATCATAGCTCACAGCAACCTCAAACTCTTGGGCTCAAGTGATTCTCTTGCCTCAGCCTCCCAAGTAGCTGGACTACAGGCACTGCCACAATACCCAGCTATTTTTAGAGATGGGGTCTTGCTCTGGCTTAGGCTGGTCTCCAACCCTTCAAAGCAATTCTGGAATTCTTTCTGGAATGGCCATCAGAACTGTTACTATGTTACCCTTGATGTCCTGAACGTCATCAAAATGTCTTCCCTTCAGTATTTCCTTTATCTTCAGATAAAGAAAAAAGGCATTGCAGGGCCAGATCAAGTGAATAAGGAGGGTGTTCCAATATGGT
Organism: Galagoides demidoff; assembly: GCA_963574575.1. Lineage (NCBI taxonomy): Eukaryota > Metazoa > Chordata > Mammalia > Primates > Galagidae > Galagoides > Galagoides demidoff. Next base: position 3,237 of record CAUYQV010007059.1, read on the forward strand.
TGTTTACTAACTAAAAACTCCTCACAGATAATGCTGTGTGAGCTGATACAGTGTCACGATGCAAAGTCCACGAGTTGTTGGTGAAAAGTTCAGTTTGTTTTGTCTAACATTTTGACACAGCCTTTTCTGCACTTCTAAATAGTAAACTTAGAGGCCAGACAAGGTAGATCATGCCTGTAATCCTAGCACTCTGGGAGGCTGAGGTGGGTGGATCAATTGAGCTCACGAATTTGAGACTAACCTGAGCCAGAGTGAGACCTCATCTCTAAAAATAGCCAGGCATTGTAATTGGGCAACTGTAGTCCCAGCTACCTGGCACTCTCCAGAGGACAACAAAGTAAGACTCTGTCTCAAGAAAACAAAAAAATAGTAAACAAATTTATAATAAATAATCTCTCAGATATCAAAAAAGGTTAGCAACATCATTTTGACTCCTTAATTTGGACTGATGGAACTTTTTAGTTCATGAAGAATTGGCTGACCTCCTTAGCACATTTGGACACTTTGTTTCAGGGTCATATTTATACGCCCATTTTTTTTTTTTTTTTGAGACAGAGCCTCAAGCTATCCCCTTGGGTAGAGGTAGAGTGCCATGGCTTCACTGCTCATAGCAACCTCCAACTCCTGGGCTCAAGCGAGTCTCCTGCCTCCGCCTCCCAAGTAGCTGGGACCACAGGCACCCGCCACAACGCCCGGCTATTTTTTGGTTGCAGCCGTCATTGTTGTTTGGTGGATCCAGGCTGGATTCGAACCCGCCACCTTAGGTGTATGTGGCTGGCACCTTAGCGACTCGAGCCACAGGCACCGAGCCACTCATTTTGTTTTTTTATCACCAGTGATAACATAGCCCAAAACATCACCTAGCCTCCCTAAAAGGTCTTGACCTACTTCAACTCTCCTTGGCTTTTGTTCATCAGTGAGCTCCTTCAGGACTATTTTTACACATCTTTCTCATGCCAAGATGTTCAGTTAACATTTTCTTGTTTCTCTACTGATTGTTTACTTGGTCTGCTATTCTTCCAACAATAATCAGCCAATGACTGTGATGCACAATTTGATGCATTTTTGCAAGGTTTTCATCAGCTCTCCTCTCCCTGACCTCTCTTCATCAGTGACACTTTAATCTCCCTTCGGAAAACCATTTAATCCATTTGAACACTTCTATTTTCTTCATGACATTATCCCCATAAACTTGGACTTATATGTCCCTGATGTCACTTACATTCTCACCAAGTTTAACAAGAAATTTATGAATGTTTGTTCAGTGCTCTAAATCAAGCTGTGACATCCTCAAAGGCACATAAAAATACATAACAATAATGAACATGAATGCCACTCAGCAAGACACAACACAGACACAGCTGTGAGACACTGATATACCAAGTTTATGAAACCTTACTGAGGGGCAGCGCCTGTAACTCAGTGGGTAAGGTGCTGGCCACATACACCAAGGCTGGTGGGTTTGAACCCGGCCTGGGCCAGCTAAAACAACAATGACAGCTGCAACAAAAAAATAGCCAGTGTTGTGGTGGACACCTACAGTCCCAGCTACATGGGAGGCTGAGGCAAGAGAATCACTTCAGCCCAAGAGTTTGAAGTTGCTGTGAGTTGTGATGTTACAACACTCTATCAAGGATGACGTAGTGAGGCTCTGTATCAAAAATAAAAAAAAGAAAGAAAGAAACCTACATTGTGGGAAGTTCACAAACTTAATTGTCAGATCTGTACAAGCTCCCTAAGTAGAGAACTTACCTTGTCTATCTTGTTTGCTACTGTATCTGCAGAGCCTAGAACAGTGCCTGATACATAGTAGGCACTCCATAAATACTTGTTGAATGAGTATTAAGTGAAAACAGACTGTAACGGTATTTTTAATTATTTCATTTTTCTAACACTAAACAAAATAGAAAAGAAATACACACAAAGACAAACACTCTGTTAATCTCCATCATTCGTGAATTCCTTATGTGCCAACTCACTAAAATTCGTGTGTAACCCCAAAATCAATACCTGTAGCCCTTCTGCAGTCATTCACAGACATGCATACACAAAAACTAGAGTTGCCTAATGTGCACATTCCCAGCTGTGGTCTAACAAAACAATGCTCCATCATCTTGTTTCATCTCTCATATGCAATACATTTCTGAGTCTATGTAGTGACATATTTTTTGCATTGTTGTGCTTTCTGTTGGTGATTTTATTGTTTTAAAAAAAAAAAAACCCCATGCAGGGCAGAGCCTGTGGCTCAGTGGTTAGGGCACTGGTCCCTTATACCGAGGGTGGCAGGTTCGAACCCGGCCCTGGCCAAACTGCACCAAAAAAAAAAAAAAAAAAAGAAAGAAAATAGCTGGGAATTCTAGCAGGTGCCTGTAGTCCCCGCTTCTCAGGAGACTGAGGCAAGAGAATCACCTAAGCCCAGGAATTGGAGGTTGCTGTGAGCTGTGATGCCACTGCACTCTACCAAGGGTGATAAAGTGAGATTCTGTCTCAAAAAAAAAAAAAAAAAAACATGCTTAAGTGCTGTTGAGGGTTGCTAAATGCAAAAAGAGTGTGATGTGTCTTTTGGAGAAAAGATAAGATTTGTTCAAGGTGATTATAGTGTTATTTGCTGTGAGTTCAATGTTAATGAATCAGTAACATATACTAAGTAAGGTGAGGGTTGGAGTGGGGGCTGGACCTAGTGACCCCTAAAGAACAGAATACCACAAAGGCAATGGGATGTCAATTCCAAGATTAAGTTACAGGAACAACTCTGGCTTCTACCTACTGGGCTCTCTCTCCATCTCTTACTTCCTTGGTGGAAACCAGCTGCCACATCAGAAACTGCTCTATGGATAGTCCCACAAGGGCAAAGAATGGAAGGAGGCCTCCAGACAATAGCCAATGAGGAGGCAATGCCCCTAGTCAATCAATCTATGAAGAACTGAATCCTGCCAAGGACCATAAAAAAGACCTTGGAAACAGATCTTTACCCCATAAAGCTTCAAATAAAACCAAAGTTCCACTAAGACCTTTTTTTTTAAATTTTTTGCCAACCTAACGTTTCTATTTTTTTTTTGTACAGTGTCCCACTCTTGCTCAAACTGGTCTCAAACTCCTGTCTTCAAGAAATCCTCCAGCCAGGTGGCATGGTGGCTCATGCCTGTAATCAAAGCACTCTGGGAGGCTGAAGAAGAAAGATACCATTGAGCTCAGGAATTTGTGACCAGTGTGGGCAACAATGAATTTGAGACCACTCTGGGCAAGAATGAGACCTCATCTCTACTAAAAATAGAAAAATTAGCCAGGTGGTGTGGCAGGCACCTATAATTCCAACTACTTAGGAGGCTGAGGCAAGAGGATCACTGGAACCCAGGAGTCTGAGGCTGCTGTGAGATAGGCTGACATCATGGCACTACGGCCTGGGCAAAGGAGTGAGACTCTGTCTTGAAATTAAAAAAAAAAAAAAAATCCTGGCTCGGCGCCTGTGGCTCAATCAGCTAGGGCGCCAGCCACGTACACCTAAGGTGGCGGGTTCGAATCCCCAGCCCGGCCCGCCAAACAATGATGGCTACAACCAAAAAATGGCCAGGCATTGTGGCGGGCACCTGTGGTCCCAGCTACTTGGGAGGCGGAGGCAGGAGACTCACTTGAGCCCAGGAATTGGAGGTTGCTGTGAGCTGTGATGCCATGGCGGCACTCTACCCAGGGGGATAGCTTGAGGCTCTGTCTCAAAAAAAAAAAAGAAATCCTCCCTGCCTCGGCCTCCCAAAGTGTTTGGATTATAGGAATGAGCCACGATGCTTGGCCTGCAGCTAACACCTTGACTGCAGCCTTGTGAGAGATCCTGAGCCAAAGGACCTAGCAAAAATCACTAGATTCTTAGTCATAGAAACTGTGAGATAACAAATGTTTAAGTCACTAAATTGTGGGGCAATTTATTATGTAGCAATAGAACTAATGTACCTAAATAATTTCACTTCTTGTCATAGTCTAAATCTTCACAAGTGTATGTTCATGAAATAGAGAACAACTGAAAACAACTTAAACACTAATCAAAGAGGAACCAATAAGGCCGGGCGCAATGGCTCATGCCTGTAATCTTAGCACTCTGGGAGGCCAAGGAGGGTGGACTGCTTGAGATCACAGTTTCAAGACCAGCCTGAGCAAGAGCAAGACCCCATCTCTTCTGAAAATAGAAAAACCAAGATAAGAGGATAGCTTGAGCCCAACAGTTAAAGATTGCTATGAACTAGCATGACACGGCACTCTACCCAAGGCAATAGCTTGAGACTCTCTCTCAAAAAAAAAAAAAGGAACCAATAAATACAATGTGACATAGTCTTAAGATTTAAAAATGGATAAATGAAGTCTATTTAATCTCAACATTAGAATTCAATATCATGACAGGCATGGTGGCTCACTTATAATCAAGGCACTCTAGAAATCTGAGGAGAATAGATTGCCTGAGCTCAGGAGTCAGAGACCAGCCTAAGTAAGAGCAAGACCTCATCTCTACCAAAAGTAGAAAAACTAGCCAGACACTGTGGTGGGCGACTATAGTCCCAGCTACTCAGGAGGCTAAGGCAAAAGGACTGTTTGAGCCCAGGAGTCTGAGGTTGCTGTGAGCTATGATGCCACAGCACTCTACCCAGAGCAACAGAATGAGACACTGTCTCAAAAAAAAAGAGGCTGGTGCCTGTACCTCAGCAGCTAGGGAGCCAGCCACATACACAGAGCTGGCAGGTTCGAATCTAGCCTGGGCCTGCTAAACAACAAAGACAACTATAACAAAAATAGCCAGGCTTGTGGTGGGCACCTGTAGTCCCAGATACTTGGGAGGCTGAGGCAAGAGAATCGCTTAAGCCCAAGAGTTTGAGGTTGCTGTGAGCTGTGACACCATAGTACTTTACTGAGGGCAACATAGTGAGACTGTCTCAAAAAAAAAAAAACTCAATATCATCCTGAGAAAAGTTAGAGAATTACCCCTATAGTATTCCATTTATGTAAAAATTTTAATAACACATAAAGCAGTACTATATATTAGTTGTGGTCACATTTTTGTATATAGAAATATTATAAATGGATTAATATTTCTGTTTACATGTGGTAAATTAAACATATACCTTTATCTCTATTCTCTCCTAAATTAAAACTCTACTAAAAATTAGAGTAAAGGAATAGAAAAGGTATAAACCCACAAGAAAGTAAGAAAGTAAACGGCTACAAGAGTGGAATTTGCAGAAAATTTTGGAAGCCAGAAAGTGATGAACATACCAGAAAAAGAACCAGAAGGTAGATAAAGGCAAGGAGGAACACATATACTCCCACTAGAGAATGCAGGAAAGGCTCAGGAACTTGAAGTCTGTGCAGGTGGGGGTTTGGGATGGAATTTAAAAATCAAAGTGATTGAGACAGACTCTTGGGCTCAAGTGATTGTCTTGCCTCAGCCTCCCAAGTAGCTGGGACCACAGGCACCCACCACAGTGCCCTGCTATTTTTTATAGACGGGACCACAGGCACCTGCTACACAATGCTCAGCTATTTTTTACAGATGGAGTCTTGCTCTAGCTCAGGTTGGTCTTGAACTCAGGCATCTGCCCACCTCAGCCTTCCAGAGTAGTAGGATTACAGGCGTGAGCCACCACACCTGGCTTGAAAAAATGATTAAAATTTTGTTTAAAAAGCATTTAGGGCCAGACACTGTGGCTCACAACTGTAATTCTAGCAAGTGGGAGGCTGAGGCGGGTGGATTACCTGAGCTCACAGGTTTGAGAGACCAGCCTGAGCCAGAGGGAGACCTTGTCTCTAAAAATAGCCGGGTGTTATGGCAGGCACCTGTAGTCCCAGCTACTTAGGAGGTTAAGCAAGAGAATTGCTGAGCCCAAGAGTTTGAGGTTGCTGTGAGCTATAAGGCCACAGCACTCTACCAAAGATGACAAAATGAGACAGTTTCCAAAAAAAAAAAAAAGTTAGATGCTTCAGATTCTCTCCTTCAGCCAGATATAGCCAGGTAAATGTCCCTTCCCCAGAGCAGAAAACTGTAGACTTACTTTCAGAAGAATGTGAGCCAAGGGGGATATGACTCTGGGACATACTAAGCACAGCTAAACTGGCTGAAACACCCTACTAAAAACAGGGAGATTTTGGCTGGCCCAAGGGAAGTGGTGTTTACAATTGAGTATGGCCAGTTACAGATTTTATTGTTCCATCTCCACTCCCACTGTTTCACTCAAATAGTCTTAAATTTGTTTTTAAATTTTAAAAAACCAGGTATGGCCAGGCATGATGGCTCAAGCCTGTAATCCTAGCACTTTGGGAAGCTGAGGTAGAAGGACTGCTTGAGCTCAGGAGTTGAGACCAACCTGAGCAAGAGGGAGACCGTCCCCTGCTCTACTAAAAACAGGACAAATTAGGTGGGCATGGTGGCACAGGCCTGTAGTCCCAGCTACTTGGGAGACTAAGACAAGAGGATTGCTTAAGCCCAGAAGTTTGAAGTTTAAGTGATCTATGATGATGCCACAGCACTCTAGTAGGGGTGAAGAGCGAAACTCTATCTCAAAATAATAATAATGTTTAAAAATCAGGTATGGCCAGGTATGGTGGCTCACACCTGCAATCATTTTGGGACGAGAAGACAGGAAAATCACTTGAGGCCAGGAGTTTGAGACCAGCCTGAGCAACATAGTGAGACCATATCTCTAAAATAAATTTTAAAAATTAGACAGGTGTGGCTGGGCATGGTGGCTCACACCTATAACCCTAGCGCTCTGGGAGGCCAAGCAGGTGAATTGCTTGAGCTGAAGAGCTCAAGACTAACGTGAACAAGAATGACTCCCCATCTCTGCTAAAAATAGAAAAACTAGCCAGGTGTAAGGGCTCATGCCTGTAGTCCTACCTACTCAGAAGGCTGAGGCAAAAGGATCACTTGAGCTCCAAGAGTTTGAGGTTTCTGTGACCTACGACGCCACAGGCAACAGAGGGAGATTTCATCTCAGAAAAAAAAAGAAATAGAAGAGAAAAGATAATAGATAAGAAAACTGAAGAATCAATCCAGACTTTCTAGAATAAGAGAGGAAAGAGAAAAAGAACGTGTCTAAGAAAAGGACAGCAAATATACCAAGTAGCTGGGAACACAGGTGCCTGCCACAACACCAGCTATGTTTTGTTGTTGTTACAGTTGTTTAGTTGGCCCAGGCCAGGTTTGAACCAGGCCAACATACACCATACATCCTCAGCGTATGGTGGCTGGCGCTGTAACCACTGTGCTACAGGTGCTGAGCCTGTACTTTTTTTTTTGAGAAAGAGTCTCACTTGGTCACCCTCGGTAGAGTACTGTCATGTCATAGCTCACAGCAACCTCTGACTCTTGGGCTCAAGTAATCCTCTTCCTCAGCCTCCCAAGTAGCTGGGACTATATGCACCTGCCATAATGCCCAGATATTTTTTAGAGACAGGGTCTTGCTCTTGCTCAGGCTGGTCTCTAACTCCTGAGCTCAGGTGATCCACCTGCCTTAGCCTCCCAGAATTCTGGGATTAATTGTGAATGTATTTAAGGCCACAGAACTATATATACCTTAAAATGGTTGGCTTGGTGTCTATAGCTCAGTGGTTAAGGCGCCGGCCATATACACCTGGGCTGGCGGGTTTGAACTTGGCTCGGGCCTGCTAAATAGTGACAACTACAAAAAAAAAAGAAAGAAAACAGCTGGGCATTGTGGCCGGCGCCTGTAGTCCCAGCTACTCAGGAGGCTGAGGCAAAATAATCCCTTAAGCCCAAGAGTTGGAGGCTGCTGGGAGCTGTGATGCCACAGCATTCTACCAAGGGGGACACAGTGACACAGTGACACAGTGACACAATGTCGAGAAAGAAAGGGAAGGGAAAGGGAAAGGAAATGGAAAGGAAAGAGAAAAGGAAAGGGAAAGGGATAGGAAAGAAAGGAAAGAGCTGGCTAGTTAGAATCCAGCCTGGGCCTGCCAAACAATGACTACAGGGGCGGTGCCTGTGGCTCAGTGAGTAGGACACCGGCCCCATATACTGAGAGTGGCGGGTTCTAACCCAGCCCCGGCCAAACTGCAACAAAAAAATAGCTGGGTGTTGTGGCGGGC
>CAUYQV010007063.1:0-40988 GCA_963574575.1 Galagoides demidoff
AGGGCTGGAGGGAGGGAGGGAGGGAGGGAGGCAGGGCTGGAGGGAGGGAGGGAGGGAGGCAGGGCTGGAGGGAGGGAGGGAGGCAGGGCTGGAGGGATGGAGGGAGGGAGGGAGGGGTCAAACAGACGCAGGACAAACCTAAGTACAAATGTGAGGGCTCCAAGATACAGCAAGACATTGATACGCTACAGATATATGTAAACCCTGAGCTTGACAGAGAGTTAGAATGAGAATAATTTTAAAGTTAAAGCTAAACTGAAAAAAAAAGGGGGGGCCTAAATGAGGTCACCAAGAGGAATAGGTGGTATGGTATATATTTCACAATTCTTTACATTACCAAATTCCCTTAGTGTTCTATTGAATGTCTGCGTCAAGACAGTAATTCCTAAATTTGTTTTTGTCATTCTCTGGCTTAGAAATCTTGAAGGGTTTCTAAATGTCTGCCACATAAAACCTACACTCAGCAGCGGGCACTTCCAGCCTCTTACCCCTGGAGAGCGGGACTCCTCTGTCCTTCAGAATGACTTGGGGCAGCCCCTCATAAATCCAACTCTCAGCCTCTCAGAGACAAGCAGAGCTGTTTTCTAGGCCCATGTGCAGCTCAGTCACTGTCATCTCTGTGTCCCTGTAGCTGCCACTCATACTCCTCTCAACCAGAATTATTTTTGAGTGATGTTGATGATTAGCTCTTCTGAGAACATGTATATCAACATAGCCTGGTTTCTTATTCTGGGTATCAGTGCTATCTTTACATTTAAATGTGTGTATGCAGACAAGGAATACTGAGAGCCGTATATATAAATTAGAATACTTACATCAGAGTAAACCCGAGTTCCAATAACACGAGCATAATGTGGATTTGCTTGCATACAGTTACGAGGGCAGTATACTCTGAAAAAAAAAAATACATGTTAAGATCATGACTTCAGTCTTTGTTATTAGTAAAACCATAGACCTGCAGACACAAAAAGTAAACTCAACATTCTAAACCCTACTCATTTTTTCTCCTTGAATTATACAAACCAGGCAGCAGACACTATTGCTTCTGTTTACTTTATTTACTTCCATCTCCTGGCACAAATGCAATTTGTTTTAAGTTTAGCTAGGAAGCTTTCTAGTTTAGGGATTTAAAGCAGAAAGAAACGTCATGAAGCATCTCTGTGTATTTGAGAGTTGAGTTCAGTACCCAAAGTGTCTGCAGAATTTAGTAAACAGATAACTTGGATAATCTGAACCGTGATGAATGCCTCAGACATTTCAGTTTCTCTTCCCTATGTTCACATCTTTGGTATCTAATCCAATTTCATCATTTCAATTATCAGCTGTAAACTTTTGATTTTCAAATTTGCCTCTCCACTTGGGATTTCTCTTCATTCCAAATTTGTATACCCTATTGCATATTCAACATGCCCACTGAGATCTAATCAACATCTTGAGCTTAGCATGCATGAAACCACAATTTTAATCTCATCGCCTAGTCCCCAAATCTGTTCTTCCTGTAGGCTTCTCACTGCAATCAATGGCGCTTCCATGATTCCATGTGCTGAGGCCAAAATCCTTTATTCTATCCTGGGTCTGTCTCCTCATCTCACACCTCACATTCAAACTGTCAGCAATTTCCACCGGCTACACATTAAACATATCCAGGATCAGAGCATCCCCTAAGTGCCTCCGTCATGGAAACTCTGGACTCCGTCACTTTCTGTCTGAGTTACTGCCATGGGCTTCCCTACGATCTCTCTGCTTCTAAGTTGGCCCTCCCCAACCTGTTTTCCACACATATATTCAAACGTACAAATTAAACATCTAATTCCTTTGCTTCAAAAACTCCAGTGGGTTTACATCTCATACAAAATAAATCACAGATCCTTATAACGGTCCAGAGGCCCTGTACCTTCTGTCCCCTTGTCACCTCACCCTGCTCCAGACATATTGGCCTAATGATTCTTCCTCAGACATACACGTAAGATCCTGGCCCGGAACCCAGTGCTTATCTTCTTCCCTACAGGGAATGCTATTCCTCCAGAAATCCTACTGCCTTCCTGATCTCATTGGCTTAGCTCAGTTAAAAGTAATTTCCAAAAGTTTTTTTTTAAAATTTAAGCATAATCAATGTTCAATCAATCACATGATATTTAAAAAAATTATTTGCCAGAGTTTAAAAACTATCAAACGGCACTTTTAAAAAAATCAATGGGCTCATTCAAACACAGGCACACACACCGTGCACTAAAAGGAAATACAAACTAAAACTAAAAAAAACTGAATTCACTGTACACAGAAAACAAGACTTTCAACATAACAACTACGTGAAAAACACGGGTGGAAGATGCATCAATGACTTTCCCAAAAGCATCCTAAAAACACTTCCATGGAACTACCCTGGCCAAATGAAGCAGAGATTTCTTAAAATAGTTTGTAAGAAACAGCTAGTTATTATTTATAAAATGTGTATAACATTGTACACTCTAGTATATATATACACATATCACACAACATCTAAACCAGAAGCATTTAAAAATAAATAATAAATGAATCTGAGTTTTCATAACTTTGAATTAAAGGGTTGATTGTTAAAAAAGATGCCGTCTGGGGTTTCTGCTGGGGGAAGGGTGTCCCCTCTGACTGGAAAATGATCTCATCATATTTGAAAACTGCTGGGCATTCACTGCCAGCCTTGTGACTATAAAACTATCTGCTCCGCCCTTAGGACCATGCTGTGCAAACTCTACCTGGCCCACATTTAGCACTTGGTTTGCAGAAAGCCAAGGTCAGTAGTTCCAAGTTGATTTAGTTTCTACTTAGAGAAGTTCAGGTAAAACAAAGACTCAGGGAAGTTTGGCTTATAATCTCTATTTTTGACAGCTTGTTACAAACTATTATGGAAGTAGGGCAGGGGTCCTCAAACTTTATAAACAGGGGGCCAGTTCACCTCAGACCTTTGGAGGGTCGGACTGCGGGCCCCGGGACGAGTCAGCTGCTAAGCAGGACAGGTAGCCGTGGCAAAACACCGGTGGCCGGATAAATGTCCTCAGTGGGCCGCATGTGGCCCTCAAGCCATAGTTTGAGGATGCTTAATAGGGGGTGGTCTAGCAAACATTCCACACTTTCAATTTGCCTATAAGCTTTGAATAAAACGGCTGACATCTTTTACTGATACCTACTTTTACATCTTGTGCATTCAATGGATTTTAAAGACCTAATTGTTTATAGATATATGTACAACAGGATAAGATTTCCTATGAAACACACACACAAACACACAATTTCTACAAGGTTACGATATTAAGTAATGGTTTATTTTGGGTTGTTCTGCCAGTAATAAAACCTCTCAGGACATCACTACGCAGGTAAATCTTGTTTCCTCAAGCTTTCCTTGAACTAATTTCCTTTAATTCATTTGATTTTATCAATTTTCTCCAGAAAGTTACCAAAGGTCATATAAATAATTTATGAAATGAAACTATCAAAAATTTTATATGAAGAAAAGAAAAGACAAACTTGGTTTTACTAGTGTCTGAAATAAAAAAAAGGGAGGTGAACTTTCCAGACTACTTAAGATCAAAATTAGGTATAAATTGTTATTTCTATGGCTTTATTATACTAGTGATAGTAAAAGCTAAAGACTAACTTTTAAAAATTTATATCATTTCCATTTGATGTCCCCTTCCCAGAATAAGCCAAGAAACACAAATCTTATATATCAATATTTTACTTGAATAACTTTACCCTTTTGGAACACCACTGATACAGATTGTTTTATAGATACAAAATGATCACGATTGTGCATTTAGTTCAGGAAGGCTTAATGCAGGGATGCTCCACAGAGATGATCCTCACTTGATTCTCCTAAACCTATTTACATGGCTAATACGGGCCCTAGTATAATACTGGTATAATGTAGGTATTGAATAAATATTTATAAACACATAATTCTAAAACTCCTGCTTTTTACATATATTGTGATGAAAACTAATCAGCTTCGCTTAACAATACATTTTTTTTCTTTCTATAAAAACATAATCTATAAGTATACTGGCTTGAGAAATCTGAAAAAAAAAAATTGTACAAACTTTTCTAAGATTACAAAAGAAACCATGATTTAATCAAGCCTGTAAGCCTTATGAGGACATAATTAATGAAGGCCTAGTAAAACGGAAATTATAATTTTTATAATAAAAATATTTTGCATATAATTCATTCGTGGTCAGGTGGTAAAGAAGTATAGGATAAACTTCATGCAGTAAGGGATCCTCAAATTATTCCACACACTTTGTAATCTGCTCAACATGTAAAGACACATGTTTGAGTTATTTCAACATTCTCAAATCAGCATACAACTAGTTAGCTGACCATATTTTACAATACTAATCTCAAATTGGTGAAGAAACAAAAGATTAGGTAAGATTAGGTTTTTTAAAATAAACAAGTTACCTATTCCTTTATATTACACACGTAGCTGGTTTTCTCTACTTACTGGTAGAAAAGCATGCACTTGTTAAATCAGTAACACAGTCTTCTGCTAGGAAGGTGCCAAACTCATTCGTTAAGTGAACTACTGCATTAGTTTTAAAAGGGTAAGTAGTTTCCCTAAAGAAAATAAACTCCATGAAAGTTAAGTTTCTTCAATTTTTTAGCAAACATAGTTTGTCAAATTATAATTATAACTCTTAAGTTTCATTACTAGTTTTTAGAAGTTCCCTGGATAGAACTAAGACTGGTTGTATAAGGACCTGCTCCGTTTCCCTGCATACTAAGTATGGTTTATGGCCATAATACTGCTAACAGCGTTCATCGCAGCTTGGCAGAGAAAAATGAATTATTTTTTCTCATTATTTTATAATATAACTTTATAAAAGAGAATATACAAAACAAAAATTAAAAAGAAGAAGATGTGTGTTTTTTTTGACTTATATAATACAATGAGATTGATCTAAATTAGGAACTCAATAATAGTGTCAAAAATTATGACAATAGTTTCTTTCTTAAGAATTTTCTACGGATGGAATGTTTCCTTCCTTCAAACTTCACATGTTCAAGTCCCTATTCCCAATATGACTGAATTTGGAGACAGCCTTTATCAAGGTAATTATGGTTAAAAGAGGACATAAGGATGGGTGCTTTATTCAATAGGATTAGTGTCCCAGGATGATATAAGATGGGATTAGTATAAGAAGAGATACAAAGGAGCGAATTCTCTCCTCAACCACGTGAAGACACAAAGAAAAGATGTCCATCTCCAACCCAAGAAGACAGCCCACCCCAGGAACCCCGTCTGCCAGCACCATGACCTGAACTTGCCAGATTCCAGAACTGTAAGAAATAAATTTCTGTTTACACCAACCAAGTCCCAGGGATTTTGTTACAGAAGCCCAAGCAGACTAAGACAGGTGTCTGAAGCACAGGTAAACACACAGATGGTAGTCCTACACCCTGATATTATGGACTAAGAGAAAGTGCTTTTGCGTTAGAAAACATATTAGGTGTGCCAGGAGTCCATGTGGCTGAGATAGTCCATTGATTCCTCTTGCTTAGCAAGGCAGGATTACACATCCTTTGAATCCCAGAGATGCAAGATATTCAGCCAAAAACAATTATCACAGGGCCAAAGCCCATATAGGTTTACTGGTTTAAACAAAAAAGACAGAGAGAGAGACAAAATCTAGAAAACATTACCTTGGGCAATGTGAAGCAGGCTTATGAAATGGACAGAGCTGTTCCACAGTTGTTTCACAAGTCACAGCTTGAACTGGGGAAATAAACACAAAACAGTAAGTGAAAGTGATAACATGCCATACAGGCGTAAGAAAATAAGATGAAAATGTACTAACCTGTTACTTTAGAGACTGTGAAGGAATTAGCAGACTGGTATTTGCTGAAGATAACAAGAAATGTCCATCATTTTCTCATAGGCATCATCATGAGCATAACTTCTGGTATTTTATGTCTACGCGTACTTCATTTAAAAACATATTTTTATTAAAATAGCCACATAGGAGCTCTTTGCCTACTGCCCTGGCCATGGAGACCTGTTCATCACTGTCTGTGGGGAACATATCCTGCTTGGTAAACTTCCTTACTCTGTAAGCTTATCTTACTTTTCCTCAATAAACTTTGCCTTCCTTTGGAAAATAAAAATAAAATAAAAAATAAAATAAAACTACATAAGTAGTGATATCAGAATATATCAGTAAAATTTTATGCTAAATTCATAAAACATTCATGTATGAACTAAATCGATAACTATTCTTAATATCAGAGGCTGTTCTCTTGTTTTATTAATTTCAAAAAATTATAGATAATAGGATAAAGCAATAGTATAGATCTTACAATCATATATATGTAAAATTACACACGAACTTTACAGCCACCCTGTGTATTTGTTTACTCTTGAATACTAGGTCCCCATCTCCACAGAATCAAACTATTTGATCCTTCACAATAGTAAATACAAAGCAATGTTGTAAAAAACTACAAAATAATAAGTACCTTAAGAAGTATGCATTATTAAAAAACAGAAATATAGGATTAGGTATCCCTCATATGTCAAAATATTCATTGGTTTGGCCCATATTTTCAGCAAAAAAAAAAAAAAAATCTATCACAAAAGGTAAGGTATATTTATGATGGTACTTAAACATTCTGAATGTTAGTTCGGGACTGAAGCTATAACATTTCAACAATCATTTATTTCTGTTAGCCTCCAATTTAATGTTAAACTTTTACTAAAAAAGAATTATTGTTAATGGCTGAAAACCCACATCAAACCTTTGAACAAACTGTATACACAGGAAGTCAATCCACCAATTTTCAAGAGTTTTTAATTGTTTATATAGTTAACCCCACTGTGAAGTTCCATGAGATTGTATAGTCACAAAGAAAAGAGAGTATCTCATATATCTTAAGAAAAGGCATTCTGTATGAGGTTCCATAATGTTTATTGTTTTCCTTAGAAGAGGCACTACAAAAACATTTCAAATGCCTGTATCTTTCTACTTTCTACAGAGTATATATAAAATTCAGAGTGTTACAGAATAAGGTATTTAGTATACTGAATATGAGAAACATTTGAAAAGATAATGTTTCTGAGTTAAATTACACTTAAATGGATAATAAAAAGATGGACAGCATATTACATATTTAGAGAATTTTTCAAAATGCTTTTTTACCCATTAATGTACTTTAACATTATTACATTTAAAAGTAATTCAACAAAGTTACTATTGCATGAAAGAAGGCATTTTCCCTCAACAGGGCAGGGAGAATATGCAAACTAACCTTTTGTGGGGTATGAGTCTGTCACAGTTAAAAACTGCATTGCTTTATATTGGGAATTAACTGTGAATGTATACACCCGTCTACTTCTTACTTAAACTTGGAAATCTGGAGTATCCCCATGCCTATCATAAGCAAAAGTATTTCAATTTTGAATTCAGATGCTATTTCTTCTTTTTGTCTAGGGAAATTAGGTAGCTAAAATGAACTTTGAAAAACATTGACTTTTCTTAAATTCTTCTGGGTTTTCCTCTAAAGAATGGCTTATCATTACCATTTAAGATCATCTGGGTACTTACCCAATTGTTTGAATGCCATTTCTATTGGATTTGATGAAATAATGTTTTCTTCCTTGTCTCGTGATATCTACCCAACCACCATCATTGTCTATTATACCATAATGGATTGCAGCTCTGCAGATGCTGGATTGCTTGGAGAAAAGGAGGAGATAAAAGGATGTTAAAATATTAGGCTTCTGCGTAAGGCACAGTTACTTAGTAGTTATATGAGTTTTAAATGAAATAAGATATTTCTGAACAAAATATTTATACTTATACAGGTTGTTACTGTTCACATTAATAAAATCAAGTATTATCCCCAGTAATTATAATACTTACCATCTCATAATGTACGCTGCCAATAACTTTAGCTTTACTATCCAAACACCCAGCAGGACACTCATACCTAAATGAATACAATTGGAAACAAAATTTAGTTTATTTGAATGTCAGTATAAAATAAAAAATATTTCTTATGTTTTGTCAGTTCATTTTCAGAATGATAAAACAAATTACCTATTGCAAGTTGTTCCTTTACACTGATCTCTTAATCTTACTTCACAAGAAACAATTTGGGCTAAAAGGAAAAATACGAAATAAAACATCAAAATAACTTAGAGAATATGAATTTTCTAAGTTCATTATGCTCTAATTTGTTATATGTATTGAAGTGACAAGCTTATTCCATTCCACAAATATTCAAATTAATATTATCTTGAAAGATATGCCATATAATTTTTATGTATATAAAATTGCAATGCTCACATCTGTCATCCTAGCACTCTGGGAGGCTGAGGTGGGTAGATTGCCTGAGCTCAGGAGTTGGAGACCAGCCTGAGAAACAGCAAGACCTTGTCTCTGAAAAATAGCTGGCCACTGTGGCAGGCGCCTGTAGTCCCAACTACTCCGGAGGCTGAAGCAAGAGGATTGCTTGAGCCCATGAGTTTGAGGTTGCTGTGAGCTATGATGCCACCGCACCCTACCAGGGGGTAGAAAGTGAGACTCTGTCTCGAAAATAAATAAGTAATGCAGAGGTCTTACACATTTGCTGCGTGCTTATTACTTCATTTCTGTTACTATCGTCCGATCTTGTGCGAACGTGGGTGTCATGGACCTGTGTCTGCTGCCGTTCAATTTCATTTGTTTCTTCTTCCCGTGGAGGATAATACCTGTCTGACCCTTCTGTTAGAGAAAATAAATTTAAGAAATATTAACGCCATGTTATATTTGAAGACATGACCATATAATGATATACTTTGATATTCCCATTTCATTCCCATTTAGAACTAGAAAAATCGGTACTGTTGTTGGCACAGGTTTTGGTCTAAGGCAGTGATCTAAAGTACGGCATCGGAACCAAAGAAGGGTACACATCAGCCTTGGAGTCCCTGCTTCATTTGTGTTAGTTTTTGGCTAATATTCAATGGAGTCACTTTTAAACTAAATTTCCTTATGTTTCAATAGACTATCAGTATTTTGTTTACACAGTAACATTATGAAATCTACACGGTGATCTAATAAGTCGGAGTTTAGGAACGTTGCATTTGTTTTCCCAAATACAATTGTATTCTTTCAGTATTTTCAAAGAATCATATTCAAAATTCTCCCAAATGGGAGAATTAGAATTATTTCTATAGAAATATTGACATGCTTGTTATTTACTACAATATCCATTTCCATGGAAAGGTTTTCTCTTTCAGAAGGAAACGCAAATGTGTAGAAACTCAAACTTGATCATGGAGAATAACTCCAAACTCTGAATTTAGTTCTCTTCCCAGATTTACCCAGGGCTTGACAGTGGCACGTTTTGGAAAGGGGTGTTTTCATGTGTACTAGGACTCAGAACACAGAAAAAAAAGAGGAAGTGAAAAGTCATAAGCAGAAGAAAGTCAGTTTTAAGTAAAATATTGGTAAAGGAGTAGATAGGTTGGAGGCTTTAGGGGGAGACATTGACACAATTAAAAAATGGTGCAAATGCTTCCAAGAATTTCAAAACCCCTTATACAACAGAGGGACACATATAAGTACTAAATGTCTATACATTATAGCTCATTTAGCATTTAGTTATTAGGGGAAAAAAGAGATGTATCTCATTATGAGCACTGAAAAGGGCTGCAATTATTCAAATATTTTCTAATACATTCAGTCTACATGTTTGCTCATTTAATAATCATTAAGAAAAAAGTACAGAGCTGTAAAATGTTCACTTCAATGCCCCAAAGTATGACTTTTCACAAACTTCTGTTATATTCGATTTATCTTCATATGCTACAGACACTATACATTATGTGCTTTTCAAGTTATCAAATGAATGTGATAGCCCTACTTTTATAGTACTTTTACATTATTAGCATACTTTTTTTGTTATTTTAGCATGAAAAACCGCATGGTCTGTAGAAAGAAATGTGGAATCAGTAAAATGCGTTGAGCATGGTTCAATAAGATATACAAAGGGGGATTCTGGCAAAAACTTTTAAAGTGCTAAAAATAACTTGCTAAATCCTTCAAAAACAATTCCAGTTATGGAAATAACTTTAGCCAACAATAGAACAAGGTGACTTTTAACAATATTAGTTTACTTGTCACTCTGGGGTCAAAAGAGAATTAGAAGTAGTTATCTGAAATAATGAAACTTTCTCTTAAACTTATATCAGTATAGTAAGACTCCATAATACAAATATTTCTGGAAGTTTTTTTCAAAATATTTGAAATAAAGTTCTGGAAACTTTTCATGTAATAATTAAGTGCACTTTGGCTTTTTTAACACAAGTAATGCAGACACTGTATTAAAACACAAATTGAGTGAATGTTAAAACATCACAGCACTTACCCTTGTAGCAAAGATTCTCTCTACAGCCCCCTCCAAAACTAGGTGGGCAAGCAGAACAGGGTCGTCCATGTTTGTAAGGGGCGTGACCCCACCAGTTTCCCCTTCAAGAGATGATTGAGAAATTTACTATAAACTCAAGGGTTGATCCTCCCAAATCTAAACGTCGAGGAGCAGTCTAACAGCACCATTTATAAGATATTGCAACATATCACTATATTCCAGTATTCAAGTAATTACTTTTGTATAGAGATTTAAGACATTTACTTCTTTTATTATAGAATCTTTCTGGTTACTGGGTTTAAATTTAAATTGCTATCTCATTCTTTTGAAAAATTTTGAAGTACTTTGCTACATATGTAGTCAAAAATTAGAAAATCAAACTTCTGTAGAAAACCAAACTCTGCTATCTAATTACCAGCACACCACTTGTTTCAATAAAAACAGATCTGGCTGGGTGCAGTGGCTCATGCCTGTAATCCCAGCACTCTAAGAAGCTAAAGTGTGCAGATGGCTTGAGCTCAGGAGTTCAAGACCTATGCAAGACAGAGAACCCATCTCTACTAAAAATAGAATTGATGCCACAACACTGTACCCAGGGTGACAGATGAGACTATACAGATCTTATACTTAAATTTGACTCTGAGTGTGTAACGTTTCAAATGTAATCACTCAAACGAAAATACATTTCTCAGTTATTTAATAGTGGCCAATCTCTAATAAATCTAAATTATTAAATATTTATGGAATAGTATACTGTAATGAGTAAAACTAAAAATATAATTCCCTTTCTCACAAAAATCATATTTTCAAATTTCATGTTTCCTTTAAGCATTGACTTTATGTATCAGGTAACTATAACTGTTTCTATATTAAATAAACTGAATTAAAATAATACACTTTCCTCAATAACACACACTGAAAATGGGAAAAAATCAGAAATATAAAATTACTTTCATGTTAAGAAAAATTTACATCTGAACACAGTGTTTTGTCTACTTACTTTGGAGAGTAATTGCACACCAAGTAGACAGCTTTGGGCCATATCTGACCCCAGATGTTCATGTTATGACACAAATTTATGGCACAGCCTATTCTGCTACTTGTTGCCCACACCACCTACATTAGAGAAAAGACAGACTCAGAAAAAGCAGGCTGAGATGAAAAAAGACAGAAAAATGTATAAAATCTTAACTTGAAAAACCAACAATAAATCAATATCAAAAGGGTATTTTTTCTGAGACTTTGGGTAATGCCTAATTCAACTTACGAAAGACCTCTATAGATAAATAATTGTAAGTGGCTATAAAATGCAAGCATTTCAAACATAAGTTTATTATAATATTCAAAAGTTATATCCTCACAAACCTAAATGTCAAAATAATGTTCCAATGAAGAAACTTGCCCTACAAAGGAACAGAATTTCACATTCTGAAGATACTAGAGGAAAAATTTCAGAGTTCAAATATTTCATATAACACAATCTTTTCATTGTGCAGTGGTTATTAGGAAGTTTAATGCTGATCTTAATCCCATCACATGTAAAAGCATACAGATTGATATATCTGCTTCATATTCACTGATGACAGGGCACAGGAATTCTGCAAACTCAGTTCAGTGTTAGGCTTTATCTCATTGAACCAGCCTTTAGTTGTTTGATTTAGTTTAAAGCATACCAAATATGAACACTAAATATTAAAAAAAAAATGCTGCATACACGTAAGGATTGAATATCATTGGCAAATGAAACTATATTTTTATTCTTTGGAATAAAACTTTGACTTTAAAGACAATAAATCTCTCCATACACATTTAATGGGGGCATATTACAAATGTTTCATATGGAAAATACTTGACATATGTCTTTTTAAGTCGCTGTTTGGGCTTTTAATTACTATTATTGTTTGTAGAAATTTGTAAGCCTATTCTGTTTAGTCAATAACCATATGTTGTTTTTAAATAATCATAGCAAATGACATAAGAAAGACACAAGTTCAGTAACCTAAGTCCCCCCATAATTGCACAAACTTAATTTGGAGGAATGGTGTATATACACCCCAAACATACCTGTGTATAATGTGTGCAGACAGGTCCAGAACATCTGAATGGACAGTAGGGGTTGCACTCATGTTCATATGGGTAGCTAAAGTCTCTCACTTCATCATACCATGCTTGTACATGAAATGTTGGGGGCCTGTATCTATTAGAAAGAAAATAACCACAAAAAGCAAACTAAGTTAGAGGAAATGTCCAACAAAATACTGCAAAATAGATCAGTAAAGTTTGAAAGAAATTCATTTTTGTAAACGTTACTAACCTTAAATATTTATGCTTATTACATTACTAATATATCAATGATTTCAAATAAAACTAAATAAAAATTGCTGAGGATTCTGGGAGATTTTGTTATCTGTCTCGTAATTGTTTTTCTTTTGGGCACCAAGTTTTTGGAAGTTTGCAATAATGAATTAATAATCTTTCATTTCAAACACTGTTTCCAGAAACAAAAAGCTGCGCTTGAAGATACCTTCCCCAGTGTGCTCCCAAGTTCTGTCCGATTGACGGAAGCAAGCCTGCTGGTCCATGTTCCCACACACACGTCTCAGCCCAGGATTCTGCAGATCTTTCAAGCTCTACATCCCACGTCTATAGTTTAAAAGAAAAATACAATGTGCATATGTAGAATTTAGACCTTTATTCACAATATATTGTTGATCAGTTCTTATGGGTTTTTTCCCTTCTTACTTCTTTGCAAAGTCAACATCTTAGTCTGGGTTCTTACCAGACTCAAAAGTCACCTAGATTTTTGCACCAACCTCTAAATCAGTGGTTCTCAACCTTCCTATTGCCAACGAAGGCCACGACACTTCTACAGTTCCACATGTTGTGGCGATCCCCAACCATAAAATTATTTTTGTTGTTACTTCATAACTATAATTTTGCTACTGTTATGAATCATAATGTAAATATCTGATATGCAGGATGTATTTTCATTGTTACAGAGAGGTTACAACCCACAGGTTGAGAACCGCTGCTCTAGATCAATATCCTGGCCTCCATCTCTTACCTTTCCAATTTGCCCCACACATGTTTAGAATTACCTAAGTGAGACTCAGCCCCCTGTAGCACAGTGGTTACAGAGCTGACCACACGCACTGAGGTTGATGGCTTTGAACCCGGCCCGGGCCAACTAAACAACAATGACAACGGCAACAAAAAATAGTCAGGCGTTGTGGCAGGCACCTGTAGTCCCAGCTACTTGGGAGGTTGAGGCAAAAGAATTGCTTAATCCTAAGAGTTTGAGGTTGCTGTGAGCTGTTTTACCATAGCACTCTTCTGAGGGCAACCACCTCAAAATAAAAATAATAAAAATGAAAGAATTACCTAAGTGAACACAATGTACTTAAGTGTTTCCTCTATCTAAACACGTTAAGCCAATTCTTCCATACATAAAGTCCAAGATGCTTGGTCCCACTGTTCTCTAGCATTGAACATGCCAGTCCTGCTCTGGCTGGCATTGTTTCCTCCATCTAAACATCCTCCTCTCAATTACTTGTCACACAGGGCTTTACTTCTCTTCAAAATCCAGCTTTATAAAACCCTTCCTCTGTGACACCTTTCAATTCTCCTACAAGTATGCTATTCCCCTCTCAGGGCTCTTACAGCTTCGTTACAGTGCTTTGTTTAGCACTTACTCAGCTGCAATGTAGGTATTTGTTTACACATCTATCTTTTTCGAGAGTGAATCGTGTGGAGTGGTTACTTAACTTACGCTGGTACCTGTCATATGAACAAGATAATTAAAAACTGCTTGTTGAATATACAGATGGTTAATGAATCTGATTCTGTAAATATAAATGTCTTACACATAGCATAAAATGAGGGTAATTACTTAAAATAATTTATAAGAAATAATTTCATTTACTGGATAAATTATTTCAGTTCAGTGATTACTGAATCAATCTTTCAAGTCCAATCTTTCTTGACCTGATATTAATCTGAAAAACAGGCAATCTAGTAACTGTGATGGCAAAACACAGAATCAGGTAGACCTGGGCTCAATCTCAGCTCTACATTACAGCACTCTGGGCATGTTAGAGGATGGGAAGATGGTCCTGGCAATGTAACTTGAGAACACGACCAGAAGTGATAGCAGTGAGGTTAGAAAAGAGCGCCTGGGGAAATATTTAGGAAATTTAAATTCCTAGAAGTTGATGACTGGAAGTAGGTTGTGAGGCAAAGTAAAGGTGAAGACTGATAATGTTACCAAATCAGAAAAAAGGAAATAGAAAAACAGAATGTCGGAATAGAAGTGTGTGTTTATATAATCCTATGCATATTTCAGGGGGGATATCGTAAGAAGGCAGATATGTCAAGTAGATACTATTAGGGTTCCAGAGAAAAAATTATGCTCTGAAGATAAGAATTTTGAAGTTTTTCACCCAGAGATTGATTCCTTTAGGAATGTGATATAGAATAAGAAGAGGAATAAATAGAAAATTCTGGGGTTATAAAAATAGAAGGGAAAAAAAAAAGAGAGAGAGATTGAGTAAGAACTCAGGAAATATCAGATCACACAAGTTAAAGGTAAACTAAGAGAAAGAAAGTAAGATAAGATAAGGAGTAGAGAATGTGCAAGGAGGTCAAATGCCACAGAGAATGATGACATTTGCTTAGTACTAATTCATGATCAAGAGCAATTTCCAGTCAATGACAGCTGGAGACATCAGAACACAGAGGGCTAATAAGCAGATGGAAAGAAAAGGTGGACAAAGCAAGTATGGGTTACTGTCTCAACAGTAAGACAGGAGAAAGAGAGGAAGGGCTGAAGGTATAATAAGATACCAGGGTAGGGCTGCGGCTATGGCTCAAAGGAGCAGGGCGCAGGCCCAAGGTGGCGGGTTCAAACCCAGCCCCAGCCAAAAACTGCAAAAAAAAAGCCAGGATCTAGAGAGAATTTGTTCACTTGCTTTGATTTTTAAAGAATGGAAGAAAACTGTAAAACTACAGGCCAAAAGGAAAAGACACTAAGAAGAAAGAGACAAGAAAAAATGTTTGGTGAAGAGAAGTTTTTTTATCTATTCATTTAATCTTTCATAAATAAACATTCTTCCCTATTCCACTGTGGATCTGAAATCCACAGAGTAAAATTCATACAAAATTAGAATAAGCATATTTACATTTTGATGC
Organism: Galagoides demidoff; assembly: GCA_963574575.1. Lineage (NCBI taxonomy): Eukaryota > Metazoa > Chordata > Mammalia > Primates > Galagidae > Galagoides > Galagoides demidoff. Next base: position 15,571 of record CAUYQV010007063.1, read on the forward strand.
ATCATTTTTATCCAGCAAAAATACCAAAGTGTATTGAAATGCAGCCAAAAACATAACAGCAGCAAGAACAGGTGATGGTCATAAAATCCTTAATTCTTCTGTGAATTAATGTCAAATACTCAAAATGTTCAGTTTTATGATAGACATCAGGAAAGAATGATATAAATAAATGTTTATCAGTTAATCCTTTATTGGCTAATTATGGGAATATTAACTTTATTACTTAAGTTCAAGCTAATTTTGTAATTATATTGTATTTATTATACAAAGATATAACTTAAGTTGTGGTCCTTATTATAATGTTCAAACAAAAATTAAGTAAGAAACAATCTGAGCAAAATGTTGATTTTCTTTTGTATCTAGAAAGTCGGAGAAATAACAATATATCTCTCCGAAGTAAGCGGGTTTCCAGATGGAGTTCCCTGGAAAGCAAGGTGTCTGTAAGAGAAAAAGAAATTCTTCTCTTTAATCCTAAAAATCAGATTCTCGAGTAGTACTTTAGTCACACGCACAGTGAAACTTCACTAATCAAACAACCTCATATTCAAAGAGTACCCAGGATCCAGAGGAAAAATATAAACAGTTCCTAGATGGCTAAAAGCATTGCCTTGAAACCAGGGCGTGCAATGGTTTTAAAATACCCTTCCTACCAAAGGCGGAGCTGAATTCCCTCCTCCCTCCTGCACTGATAGTTGGATAGGGACTCTCATCTAATAGAATCAAGGCAGTGAAATTTCCTGGGGCTAGGTTAGGAAATAATGCTTCTCCTATTTTCTTTTTTAAGATTCATCTTGACAGACCTGAGCCAGCAAGTTAAAATGCAGTTATCCTGAAGAGGTTGCCAGAAAGATAATGCAGACAGACCACACAGAGACAGACACACAGAAGGTACTCTGGTGGTCTGAGTGTTCCTAGCCCAGGCCAGGTGAGAAACTTGAGCCTACAGGCCCTCAGTGATGGCATCTCAGATCCGGACAAATGGGAGAGACCTTAATTGAGCACCAACCAGCTAAGCTCTCAGGAAAGTCCTCCCCTTACTCAAGGTAAATTCACTTTTCTTTTACATGAGAGTCTAATCTTAGAGGTCAGTTTTTCCTGTAAAATTGAAAATAGATCCTTTTTAGCAAGCATATATATAACTAGTTCTGAATTCACAAATCTGGTAAATTTTAAATTTGTTTATATCTCTGTTGTGTAGAAACTGGAATAAAAACCTATCACTCAGATGTGTCAGCTGAAATAGAGGGTTAATTGGGATCACTTCAAGGACTTGAATTCAATTGCTGAACATATACCATGGATAAAATCTGTTTAAGATATGATTTAATACTTTTGCTTAATCCATTAAAATAGGGGAAAACATACTGAATAAACTATCATATTGCTGAAATAAGGGCATACATTTTAATTTAAGAAATGAAGCACAGGGGCATGCAACTAAAATTTAGTTCTTTGTCAATATTTAATAAATGTTAATTAATGACAATTTTAAAATTAATTATCTATTCAAAAAAATCTACTCAAGCATAGATTCTTAGGTCAAGTTCAGTAATAAAAAGCAAGAAGATTCTAAAAACAAACAAAAGAAACTTACAGAAAATACAGGCTGTCCTGGGAGAAATATTATCAGGATATAACAACAATATAGTGCATATATTTTTATGCTACAACGTAATATTTCAGGTTTTAAGTCCTTCGAGAATTCATACCCATCCCATTTAAATGTAGGTTTGTTTCTATACATTTCTATTTAAATTTAGGTTTGCAAATGAAATCAAGATGGCCGAAGGTACTTTTTTTTTCCCCTCTGAACTATTCACCCAGCACCAATTTAAAGCCAAACCACACTGAAATTACCATTTCTTTATAAAATGAGTATTTGAGGTGTGCAGAAATAAGAACAGCTCTATTTTCTGACTACATCTGTAGGTTCTTCCTTCTTAGAACACAGTAAAGTCTTCAATGAAGTTTTATTACTAAAAGAAACACACAGAACACTATTGATGTTCTCTGTGTCCAGTGGTAAATTGTAAGCTGGTTTTAACATGGAGTCTTTCTCCTTTCAAATGTTTGTGTGTATGTGTGAGAAACTGTACATCTTGACATAGGACTCTCAAAAATAAACCTAGAAATATAACATATAGTAATTTTAGCAAAATATTGTACTTGCAGAAATCAGCTAGATGTATGAAAATTAAACTGACTACTATCCTTTGTGAAAAGTGAATAGGCATACACAATTCACACTCCTAATGGAACACCTGCTCTCCTAGTAAAAGGATATCTAATAGATAGCTGGAAATCTTGTGTAGTAAAATAGATAGATAGTTGGAAACCAAGGATGTAGCAGGTTCTAGTAGAGTTAATACTGCTTGATTACTAGTAAGTTACATCTCAGCACATTAGGAAGAAATAGTCATCAGTCACATTGTTTTTCTTTCTCTTTGATACTTTATGAGAATAGTTTTCTCTCTTAAAAAGGATTAGGTATTTTCAAATATATCTTCTTGACAACAGTAAATTTACAGTTCTTTCCAGATTTACATAACTTGAAAATTCATGTCCTAGGAATAATTTACTCTTTGTAACTTCGAAATTTTTATTATAGTAATTTGAACAAGAGTTGAAGACCCATGTTAGTCAGTCACTAGAAGGTGAGCATTTTCTCATAATTGAGGCTTCAAGAACATTAATAAAAACTAAAATGAAAGGTATATTATTTTTTAGATAAATATCAAATGTTAATTTCAAAAAGAATACTTAATGTTAAAAAAACTTTTCATTATTTAGCATTGTTTTAGATTATATTAAAAGTAGGGAATTAGGTTTTGTGAGATTATTTGGCTGATGCAAAATTGTTTCCTTAGACTAGACTTTTCACTCTACCCCAAGAATAGTGGTGGGTGTAGGTGATGGGCCTTCATTTATACACTAAGTTATTGGCACCGAAAACTGCAAATAATATGATAAAGCTATCTTTTAAAACTGTCTTAGCATTTGCAATAAAGTTTTAACAATTTATTCTACAAACATTCTTCTTTTAAGGCACAGACCTGTGCATGCTTCACTCAGATTACCACTCCATGATCTCCAATCCTACCTACCCAAGTTCTGAGCAGTCGACAGATGTCAAGAATATGACATCACTTTAGCTTTCAATGGTGTGGAAAATGGCCCTTCCTTAGTGCCCCATGTTCTGGACACTCACAAGCAAGGGCATTCATGACAAAGTTTCTTCTTATTTTCTTATGTAGACAAACACAAATATAAGCATATACTTGTTTGAATTACTTAAACCATAGAAAACTAAAATACAGGTACACCCTGAAAGGTTCTCTTTCTATTTATAAATTATGTGCCTTCAAATTTGTCTCTTTGATTATATGAAGTGTGGTTTCCATTTCCTTATCTCTAACATTATAGAGCTAAAATAAGTCTTTTCAATTTCCTTTAGCTTTAAAATTCTATTACTTCAAGAATGTCCTGTATTGCCTGGAACACCCCATAAGAATTATTTACTATAAAGTAACATTGGTAACAATTAAGGTCATCTCTGACCTAAGAAGCAAAGTTGCTTTGTGATCTGCAAGGAGATTTCAGATTTTCTAATTATTAGCGCAAAATCAATTGTTTCTGAATCATTTGTTTTTCATTTTTAATTTATAATTTATAACTAAGAACCTTCAATAAAACTCCCCCAATGAGCTGAGTAAGATATTCCTAATAAAAAGCTAAAACCAAGCCTCTCTTCACCTTCATCCTAAAAACTTGATGGTAAAATACCTGGAATGGGTACACAGTAAAATACCTGGAATGGGTACACCTGGAATTTACCTGCACAGTTAAAAAAACACTAGGATTTTTTCAATCAGCTCATGGATGTAAATGTGGTTAAAAAGAAAAATCAAAGACACATAGAACTATCATTTTTTAAAAATCCACCTGTGAAGCATAATCCCTACTAAGCCATCATTTCTGGAAAAATGGGTGTGTAAATTATCTATCCTCGTTCAAAACCAAATCTCTTCCTAAATCACTTGTGTTTTCCTATTTAAACCAGAAACTACAATCCAAAGATCTGATAGAGTACGTTATCAATGTGATCCTCTCGAAGGAAATAACTTGATTTCCAAAATCAAGATAGCCTGACGGCTCATTATTCTAAGGAAGGGACACACTTGACAGTTCAGGAGACAGTGGATTCAAATTCCAAACACAACGCCTCATTATAAACTCTTTAAAAGCATTTTCTTTTCCCTTAAACAGGCATCAATGAAATTAATCAGTAAGTCTATGCTGGACGAGCGTTTGATGCTTTTGTGACTAAACTGTGTGGCCCCAGCACCATGGAACACAGCTGTAATGCATTCCTCACAATTCAATTACCTGAGGTATTTAAGTGCTGTGCTTCACCTGCTCTAAGAAGACTTTGTAGTTGTAGGAAAAATGCACAGGGCTCAGATTTCAAAGGAAACCCTTGTGTTCAGGGCACAGACATGCCAGCTACTGAGAAAGCTGTATCACCTGCAGGCAAAGCACATTTTAGGGTCTCCTGGAAATTACAGAGATGTGAGGCATCTGTGTTGGTCTTTTACTAAAAATTTACTTTAAAACAAAGGATTAAAACCTTCAAAGAAAAAGTAGCAACCTAATAATTTAGGCCACTACTTCTTCATTTTATTAAAATTAAAATAACTTTGGCAGAGAAATTTAATATGCAGATAAACTCACAAGAGTATTTCAATTAAATCTGCTATTTCCTTATTATATCAGATACCATCCCAGATGCATGATAGAGGCCTGACAGCCTCCCTGGAGCAGCAGAGCCATTAATTTCATAACACCGTCAACATCCCCCAATTTCTACGTATTCTCCTAGCTCTGTCTATCACTCTGGGTTCATTTCCAAACCAGAATTTTAAAGCAAAACCATGTCTTACAATTTCTGTGTTTGAACAGCACCTAACATCAAGCTTGGCTTATCACAGATCACCCATATGTACTTATTATTTTTAGCCCCACAGTTGCCTGGAAATGGGCAATAAGAGATCAGAGACACAAGAGCCTAATTTCCTTTGCCTCCTGCGTACAGTTCAATATAATCTCAGATGGCAGGGTACTGATAATGTGTCTAGGTTAAATACAGGGAAAGCTGTGCAAAGTTGAACTTGTATTGTTTTTGTAAATGTCATATATTCTTACTGACTTTCTGATCAATGCAAGGCTTTGCCCTTCATTATTTTTTATTGTCATTTAAGAGAGGAATAGTTGACTCAGCACCTGTGGCTCAAGTGGCTAAGGCGCCAGTCACATACACCTAAGGTGGCAGGTTTGAATCCACCCCGGGCCCGCCAAACAACAATGATGGCTGCAACCAAAAAAAATAGCCAGGCGTTGTGGCGGGTGCCTGTGGTCCCAGCTACTTGGGAGGCTGAGGCAGAAGACTCGCTTGAGCCCAGGAGTTGGAGGTTACTGTGAGCTATGCCAAAGCACTCTACCCAAGGGGGACAGCTTGAGGCTCTGTCTCAAAAAAAAAAAAAGAGAGGAATAGTTTATGATCACGTTCCAGATGTTTGAGGTGACCTCAGTGTTTAAGGAAATACTTTAGTAACTGGAAACGTACTAACTAATTTATCAGTTCTTCAAATCTTTATCTGTAGATATGGGATCAATTTGTAAGAATGAACATCTGTGTTTATTCATAGCCTAGTAAATTTTAGATAGACACAGGACTGATCTCAAAGTCAGACCTAGAATAATGTCTAGTAGGAAAGAAAAACTCATAATAAATCACTCTGCAATCTCCACTTATGCATTAGTTTACGCTTTATATTTAAATACCAAAATAACCGTAACTTAGGTTTTGAATGTGAGTAAAAACTAATTGCTTTTATTTATTGTACTTGGGGATGCCAAATTTTCAAAATTAAAAAAAAAAGATATATCAGAATAAAAAGCTTCCTGCGCAAATTAGTAAAAGAGATTATAGAAACTGAAATCTACAGCTGAACACTGGAACTTCAATTTAAACCAAAGACTATTACAAGAAACACTGAAATGTGTATTTACATACTTTTAATAAAATTGCTATATTATGTTCATCATTGCTATGTTGTTGTATTAAGAATTCTGTGTTGTTGTTAGTAAAAATTCTTACCTTAAGAATAATAATTTTTTTTTTTTTGCAGTTTTTGGCCAGGGCTGGATTTGAACCCACCACCTCCAGTGGGGCCAGGACCCTACTCCTTTGAGCCACAGGCGCTGCCCCAAGAATGACAAATTTTTATACCATGAACAGAGAGTGAGAGCTGTGTAAAGCATATGTTGCCCTATTTTCCTTGACTGCTACGATGCTCAATCTGGTTTAATAACCACTGCATCCTCAATCGGATTTTTAGGTTTTCTTCAGGGATTATCTCTCAACATTTATACAATGACTAAGGTGAAGATTTTTTAAATAGTGTATATACAGTTTTCAAAGGTCCTTGAAGATTTGAGAAGGAAAATTGTACGCAATATTTTTCATCTGTATAGCCATTCTCAGCTCCTTGCTGCAAAGCAAGCTCTATGTGACAAAAGGCTCAACTCCACATAATAAGTGACCTTAGCCTCTCTTGCTCCCTGGCTTCTGGTGGGATTGGTCAATGAAATATACAAGCAGGAACTCAGAGAATGGAAGATGAATTACCCTGAGTCCTCACTGCCCTACCATGAGGGTGAAAAACTGGTCATCTTTTTCATTTTTTTTTATTCATTCACTCCATTTTTTTCCCCTCCCTAGTAGCACAACTGAGCTTACAGCATGTGTCTGCTGCCCAGCTGAGGAATGCAAAGATGGCTGTAGCACAGTCCCCTCCCACAAAGGAACGTAAGGCTGGAGAAAGAGACAGGGATGTAAACAGCACAGGCAGAGTCCCGTCCAAGAAATTAGTGAAACCAGGCATGTGGGTTGGGGTCAGCACCTAACTCTCTCTGGAGGATGTAGACAAAAGCATGGTACTTAGGGTGTGCCTTGAGGGAAGAGGGGAAATGTATCAGAGAGCACACAAAGGGGGCGTTAAGCACTTTCACACCTGCACAGGGGGCAGGCTGGCCAGATTTGTCCAGCATGAAAACCCATCAGCAAAGATGTTCCTGTGAAGTAGCACTGTTGTATTTGCTCGGGTTGCACTCACTTTGTCTTCAGCAGTCTTGATTTAACAGACCTCTTGGTCTTTTCCTTGCAGACAGGTATCTTATTTCACCTTCATTCAAGAGCCGCCCCCTCCCAGCACTTCTATCATTTTGGCTTTCCTCCTTCTGACTGCACCTGAGTGTGGTCACTCAGCGTTTCAGCCATGTAGTTGCTATGTGTTGAGCAAGTCTAAGACAGTTTTATGTCTTATTGCCATCACCTCTACTGGACTGTCCAGTGTTTTGTAGTTACTTTGTATTATTTGAGTTGTACAGGGGTTAAACTCCTCTGTTTATGCTGGTTTTACCTAATAGCTCGTTATCTGACTATCTAGTGGCTGCCCCCTACTTCCAGACTTACCCACACTGAAATTCTACTTCTCCCCTCCTCACTCAAATGGGCTTTAAAGTTTATCCTGCTATTGGCTGCACTTCACTTTTCAGTATTCAATAGAACTTTTGTCATTAAAATGATTCCCTACCGGCTGTCATTTCACTGGGGAGCTTGTTAGGAATGCAGAAATAGTGGGGAAAATTTACATGTTAACAAGATTAGCCAGGGGATTCATATGCACTTTAAAATCTGAGTGGCATTTGACTAATGTGCCATTATTTCTACCCCCCAAATCAATTTCAAAATATTTTTTAGTTAAAAACTTAAAATATAAAGCACGTAAAACCTACTAAATGTTTTGCCTTTCAAATTGATGAGCGGCCAATATGGAAAATCTGAGTATTTTTCCCAATACCCATGTATGTGCAAGTAACTGACTTAATAGCACTTATTGATTATGTGAACTAGTCAAAAGAGGGAAAAAAAAAATAAGATTCATCAGATCATAGCTTTGGGTCTGTCCAGTTTAGTAACCCACTGATCCAAGTTACATATTTGGGGCAGTAGTTTCCATAATTCCAAATTTCATTTTTAGATTCCTATACAACTATCTGTACTTAGCATTCAATTCATAACGTGAACCTCAAGCACGCTGTTTGGTCTGTATCTGTATCTAATACCTGAATCTTTTAAAAATAGATCCTCCAAACTACCTGCTCCTGTATCAACCTCAGTCTTTCCCTTCAGAATAAATGAACTGACTTTGAACTTATATTTTCTTCTTTCTATGCCAAATGCTTTCTCAATCTATTATCAGTCTAAAAACATACTCTAAAAAACAAAAATGAAAGCTTCCCATATTTTCCTCCAGCTATTCTCCAATTTCTCTCATCTCCTTCACAACAACATCATCCTGAGAAGTTAAAATTACTTCTCTACTCCCCCACCTGCCTTTCTCCTCCTACCTCCTAAACAAGACTTCTGTGCAGACCTCGCCTCTGGAATGAATGTTAGAAAGATCACCAATGACTTCAGTACTGACAAAACCATTGCTGATTTTTCTTCTTCATCTTAATGCAGGTTCTCATCAATAGTGAGAAAAGCTGACTTCTCTCTTGTTAAACTTGACTTCCAGGACGACCTGACATTCTGCCATTTCCTCCACCCCTACTGTCCACTTGTTCTCAGCTGCTTTGCTAACTTTTCCTTTCTGCTCAACCCTTATAGAGTGCTGTGCCCCAGCCTCAATCTACGACAGTCAGGCCTTGTCCATAAAAGTCTTCTCTCCTTGGAGGATGTTGTTCAGTCAGTTCAGTTTAGACGGTTCCTAATAATATCTACATGATGTTCACATTTTTACAGAGTTTGGCCTCTCCACTGACCATTAAAAGCAACTTAAGATGGCATGCATCTCAAAGCTCAGCCAAAAGAAACTCATGATTTCATCTTCACTTTCTCTGGTTTCTCCTTCTGTCTCAAGAAATGCTTTAACTGTCCCCCAAGTGCTTGTAAAGATCCAAGAACATCCCAGATTCCTCTTTACCCATTTCTGTTTGTAATAAAGCTAGCCATTAAACCAGTCAGCACATTAAAACAGACCCTGAAACTAGCCACTTCGCTCCAACTTTACCATTTTCACACTGGACCAAGTCACCATCATCCCTCCCACAGAATACTGCAATAGCTTCCAATGCATCTCTCTGCTTTCAGCCTTGTCTCTCCAGAGCAACTGTATAAAAATGGAAAGAAGAACAGACCTATACCTTGTTAAAAAAAAAAAACAAAAACAAAAAACTAACCAATGGCTCTCCATTTTACTTAGAATAAAATACAAATTTCTTCTCACCTATAAGGCACATAAAAATTATACATATGCTTCTAATACTTCCCCCATTCCTGAATAAAACTCAGCTGCTCAGGCTTCTTTGTGAAATTCTGGCTTTACTCTTAACTTTTTTTTTTTTTTTTTTTTGAGACAGAGTCTCACTTTGTCGCCCTGGGTTGAGTGCTATGGCATCACAGCTCACAGCAAACTCCAACTCTTGGGCTTAAGTGATTCTCTTGCCTCAGTTTCCCAAGTAGCTGGGACTACAGGTGCCCACCACAATGCGTGGCTATTTTTTCATTGTAGTTGTCACTGTTGTTGGGTGGGCCCATGCTGGATTCAAACCGCCAGCTCTGGTGTATGTGGCTGGCACCCTACCACTTGAGCTACAGATGCCGAGCCTGACTTAAACTCTTTTTATCTGATATTCCTTTTGCCTAGAATGATAGGTCTCCTGTATTTTTGTTTATCTGACGCCTTGTAACTCAGCTCTTGGACCAAAAGCCACCAGCAGAAAAGCCTTTCTCAACTACTCATGATTAGTACCACCTCTATCATCCTCTATTAACTCACTCTGCTTATTTCCTTTAACTTGTCAAACTTTTTATACACTAATGTATTCCCCAGCATCAAGAATAGTGCCCAACACATAAATGCTCAATCGATATTTGTTGAATTAAACGTCTTTTCCTAAACACACATTTATCAATAAGAACAACAAACTTCTAATCAATCATAAAAACGGTTTGCTGTAGCCTGTTAAAATTATTGTAGAAAAAGAGTTACATAGACATAAATACTAAAATATTTTCATCAGATAATTCATTACGACTTTTAATATTCACATTTTTCTTTCCATAAACTAAAAAGTACATATACATACATACATATATCACCCATATTATTGTAGATATTATATATGCGAAGCAATGACCTACTATCATTTTTATAATCACGTGGCTTTGAGTTACTAAAATCATTAAAAACAAGAATTTGATCAGCCTGAGCAAGAGTGAGATCCCCATCTCTACAAAAAAGAAAAAAAAAAAAAAACCAACTGAGGCAAGAGGATTGCTGGAGCCCAAGAGTTCAAGGTTTCTGTAAGCTATGATGCCATGATACTCTACTAAGGGTGACAAAGTTAGACTTTGTTGCATAATTCCTATAAGAAATACTTGAGACAGCATAGCCTCAACAACAGCAAAGAGACAATGCCCCTGAACTAAACGCTCCTCTTAACCTTGATTATATATGATTATAAATTAATATTTTCAGTTTTTAATGGAGGTATTCATTTACGGCAACTGCAAAAAAATATTATTTTTCTATTGCCGTCATAAAATTTGAAATATATTCCCTAATTGAATTATCTCTTCCGAAACTAAGTTGAAAACTTTTGGCTGGAAAGGAGTTAAGATTGTGGATACTATCTGGCCCACAAGAGATATTGCATATTTGATAAATAAACACATGAATAAGCACGTTAATTTCTTTCATCCCATTCTTAAACCCTTCTTGGACTATTAACACTTCACCCCAAACTGTTTTATCAGATCTCTAGCAGCTCCCATATTGTGAAATGTTACAATATTGTCATCTCTGCATTTTAATTGAATTTTGTGAGCAATGTTTTTGACAGAGTTGATCATACTTTCTGCTGTTCCTCTGGTTTTCTCCCTAATTCTCAATTCCCCTCCTTGTTCCCCTCACCTTTTCTCCCTCTACACTTTTTTTTTTAATTAAATCATATGTGTGTACATTAATGCTATCATGGGGTACAGAGTGCTGTTGCTATATACAATTTGAAATACTTTCATCCAACTGGTTAACATAGCCTTTATGTCATTTTCGTAGTTATCGTGTTAAGACATTTATATTCTACATTTAGAGAGATTCACACGTACCTTTATAGGATAAACCATAGGTGTAATCCCGCCAATCACCCTCCATCCATCCATTCTCCCCCCTCCCCTCCCCTCCCTCTCCCCTTTCCGCATATTCTTGGGCTAAAATTGGGCTATAGTTTTCCTATGAAAGCTATAAATTAGTTTCATAGTAGGGCTGAGTACATTGGATACTTTCTCTTCCATTCTTGAGATACTTTGCCAAGAATATTTTCCAGCTCCATCCATGTAAACATGAAGGAGGTAAAGTCTCCATCTTTCTTTAGGGCTGCATAGTATTCCACCATGGTATACATATACCACAATTTATTGGTCCATTCGTGGGTCGATGAGTACTTGGGCTTCTTCCATGACCTAGCAATTATGAATTGGGTTGCAATGAGCATTCTGATACAAATATCACTCTACACTTTTAAAGTGTATCAAGGGCTCATGGAAGCTAAAGATCTCTGTCTATACACATTCCCTTGAAATCTCTTCCCTCCTCACAACTTTAAATACTGTGTGAATGCTGATGAAACCTAATTTTATGTCTGATACTGGCTTACATATATCTAATTGTTATATGTCTAACTATACATGCAACATATTACTTATTTAAGCTAAATCTCACATTTAATATGTTCAAAATTAAGCTCCAGCTTTCTTTACCAAAAAGCTGCTGTATCCACATCCTTCCCTACCTTAGAAAATGGCAACACCAATGCTTCCAGTTCCTCAACTGTAGAGTCACATCCTGCATCCAAAATCCATCTATGCTCCCTCCAAAATGAAATAAAATCCCCATTATATTCCCAATGATCGTGCAAATGGTGATCACTGGACAGAAACTGGACCACTTCCTATTCTACTTCTCATGCTAAAGTTTTCACCTTCTGTTGTTTATGGAGGGAAGGAGGAAGGAGACTGGGGTTGGGGAGAGAAGGGGCATACTAGGTGGGAAAGGAGCAGGCATCTCTATCCTGGGAAGGGTGGGAAGGCAGAAGTTGAGTTCCACCTCCTCTAATTCTTATAATTATGTTGGTAAAATGGGCACCAAGTAAATGGTGATTTCTGGAATCTCTGCAACTATTCTGGAAGTCCCTACAAGTTGAACAATCCAGAATCTTTGCCATTAATATTTAAACTAGAGTGGAAACTGCCATCAGTTTTCAAAACACAGTAGTCAAGGCTTGGAGAGATTGAGATATTGCAGCAGACACAGGAAATCCCAGCCTACTGGCTGCCTCCAGTCAAGTCAGTTTCATTCATCTTGCAACAGGCATTCTCAAATTTTTCAAGATTAATGTTATGATCACAAAGAGGTTTAATATTCACACTCTTCTACACTTCTCCCCACCTTCCTGGCTACTATTCCACTCACCTGCCCTGTGAATCATTACAATCACTTTGTCTTTCTGTTCAAAGATGTGTCCCTCCTCCAACCACCTGAAGTGTGTTCTCAACAAAGCCAGAATGATCCTGAGTTAAGCATAAGTAAGAACATGCTTCTCTTCTGTCCAATGCATCAAATGGCTTCTTACACCTCAGACTAAAAGTGAGGGTCTTTACAACGACCCACATCTGCCCTTTGCAATTAAATGTCTGATCTCATTTCATACACACTTCCCATGCCCACTCTCTGTCAGACACATGGGCGGCCCCCTTGCTCAGTCAAAGCCTTCACCACACCTGTTCCATGCAAATATGATTGTTAGGTTTACTGCTGGGCCTTACATAGTGTTTCGCAAACTCCCAATACATTCTGGATGAAGGAATAAATAACAATAAAATTCCAAAATTTTATGGCATTTTTCTGACTCTTGAGTATTCCCTTCTCCTATTGAAACTACGTTTCTTCTCTTGTATTAAAACCCTTAGATGTATGGCTCTGTCAACCTTTAAGGGAGAAACTTTAATGTCCCAGAACTCCAAGGTAATTAGTTACTAAATTAAATAGAACTGGCCTGTAATGTTATTTTCTTCCTGGAAGCACTGGGATCTATCAAGTAATTTTCAAAAACAATAAAAGGTCAATGTCTTAATAGAAATTATTCAAATTAAGGTTTTGTAATTTTTTTAATTCTATAAATTAAAAAATTTTTCTTTAATTCTACTATTAAAGTATAAAATACTTTATGAAAATTAAATAAGCTATTTTAAATTTATAAAAATAACTTAAAAAGTCAATGATACTCTTTAAATCAATAAAGAGATTTCATGTACCTATAAGTGCATAAAGATAGTATATATCAATAAAAGGCAAAAAAAATTTTTTTTAAAATACCAAGCAAGCACTAGCATATAGGCAGACAACTATTATTTAAGAATCAAGAGTTGCAATAATCTTAATTACAATGACTCCTTGATTACCAAGATTAAGAAATGTACTATGGGTAAACAAATTGTGAGGCCATAATTTCTTTATCCGCATTTTTTACTGGATCTATGTTGCTAATAGCAAATATCTGAAAATACAGATTTGTGGGAATAAACAGAGCAACACACAAGCTAAGAATAACTTTTGGATATCCCAGGCTCGAATCAATCTGTTCAACAAAGTAGTTGTCCCATATTCAGTTTTTGGAATTATCTTCTGTACAGAAGCCCAGAGAAAACAAAACAAAACAGAATGCTTTCCACTTTTAAACCTGGCCTTAGAAAAAGCTGTATGTAACAAACTGGAACCAAGCCATTGTTTCCATCAACATGCACCACAGACTGAAAGCAACATCGGTTATCTGGCTCAAGGAGAGGTATTCAGATGTGTTTTGGTCTACGTTTGGAAAAGTGCCTTGCCACAGTTCTGCCCATATCCTCATCCATCAGTCAGCTGAGAGGGCAAATACATACAGCCATCATCAGCCCTCCCAGCTCTCAAAAAGACAAGGAAGCAAAAGTAACACCAAGAAATGATGTATATAATCGGCCCATGTGTCCTTTCTAAGGTCAAGCGCCCTAGTTACCAAAGTACATTCTAGACTTAAATAGTAAACTATTTTGGATTTTAATCAATCTATAATGTTTTAGAGGCTATAGATTAAAAATCTGTAACAGGAATAAATATTCATTCATTTTATTATTTAAATCCCACAACATGTGAATACCTTTATTATTAGCTCAGGAGCTCTTCATTCCTGAACAATTCTTAGCATCCCATGAATATGTGAAAAATAGAAATAAAAAAATCCTGAATTATTTGAAGTAGTTATGCCTTCTTTTCAAATGTTTCCAATTTCCTGCATCAGTATGTCTAATTTTGGTGGTATTCTTCCTTCCAGACTTTGGTTATTATAATTCCTCTTTCATACCTATTCTCCATATTCATCTAATGTACAATCTTACCTATTCTTTAATCTGTTTGTTAATTCAACACATATTTAGTGAGCATTCGGCAATCAATTCAATCAACAAACATTTCTTGAGTACCTCTTCTATGTACCAGGCTCTGGGTTATAAGGATAATTAAGGTATGATCCTTGCCCTTGAAGGAATTCAAAGTCTTGGAAAGGAAAACAGACATGTAAGTATTTCATTGCAACAAAATTTTAATGCTATCAATAGGCTTCAATAAAGCACTGCAGAGGTATGGGTATAACAGAGGAAGCTTTATAGGAAAGACAACCTTTGTACTTAGTCTTGGGTGTAATAGTTTGTTAGGAAGTGACAGGAAGCACTGGCATTCTAGGCATAAAGGCCATAGAACAAGCAAAGAGACAGAGGTGTGAAGAAGCATATCCATCTTTGAGAACAGGGAGTAATTCAACACAAACACATGCTCAAATACACACAAGGAAGTCCGGCACTATGAGCAAACGACAGCACGTGGGCTTCCATTTAGAAGCTAACAATGGGCTCGGCACCTGTGGCTCAATTGGCTAAGGTGCCAGCCACGTACACGTAAGGTGGTGGGTTCAAATCCCCAGCCCAGGCCCGCCAAACAACAATGGCTGCAACCAAAAAATGGCCTGGCGATGTGGCGGGTCCCAGCTATTTGGGAGGCGGAGGCAGGAGACTTGCTTGAGCCCAGGAGTTGGAGGTTGCTATGAGCTGTGATGCCATGGCACTCTACCCAGGGGGATAGCTTGAGGCTCCGTCTCAAAAAAAAAAAAAAAAAAAATAGAAGCTAACAATGGTGGGCTTTACACAGCCCTCCTGAGAGCAGCCAGCAATCAAAAGAACTTATGTGCAGCTGAGCAACCAACACAGATTTGTGTGAGGGAAAAGTCAGCTTTAGGGACAGTGAAGAGAGTGGACTAAATCAGAAATTAAAGTAGGAAGGAGGGATTGTCACGGTGGGCCAGGTGTGAAGCTGTAGTAACAATATAGGAGTGATGTAACAAGCGAATATTAGGATGTAATGAAAGTGATGGATTCCAAAGACATTTGAGACAGAATCTACACTTGGCAAGTAATTGTCTACTTATGTTTTTGTATATATGTTACATGGAAATGAGTGGCGGGAATTGAAAATGTGTCCAGTTTAGGGCAGGCAAGATGGTATGATTCTTAGGACTGAGCAGATGTTGGTGATACAAACTTGGAAAGAACCTAAGAAGGGAGGCAGGTAGACAGGTGAGGGTGTAGGGAAGGCATGAGGCAGTTAGGTTAGTTAGGTTTCTTTTTTTTTAGGTTTTTTTATTCAGATTTCTTTCTCAGACATTTTTGGCTTAAATAACTTTAGAATAATACCACATAGATATGATCCAAAAGTCAGCAGGAAACAGAAAAATGAAGCTCAAAGACAGTGCTGATGGGTGAAGACATGGACTGTGGAGTCACAAAGGCAGGATGGTACTTGAAGTCAAGGGTAGGTAAGGCCAAAGAGAAGGACAAAAGGGAAAAGCTGGGGAACAGGCTTTTTAGAGATGGCAAGAATGAATGAACAAGAGATGAATGAACCAAGTAATAGTCTTAAAACCCATGGAAGGAAAGACTTGAAGAAAATGAACCTATTCAGCAGCATCCAATGTCTATCTCATTACAACCTGTGAGGTTTATAGTCTTTCATTGATTTTACCAACGGGAAAAACAACGCTCAGTCTTTTTTTCCTCCAGAATCAATTGCATCTTCACCAACAGGTTCACTGGATGACCCACTTTTTCAATTTACCCTAAATTAAATGTAGGTAACCCCCTTCCTTAGGATTACGGGTTCCTATCACCAACCATTCATTTCCCTGCTTCCTAATTCTGCCACACGATCTGTGCTTCCATCAACCTCATCCACTTCCCCTTCACTACAACCAGCCTGGAAATTCCTGCCACCCTGTGTTTTTCAGTTCCTCTTCCTCTAAATGAGATCTACCTTCCCCTCTTTCAATCCATTCAAGTCCCTGCCCACTTCCAAGAAACAACATATACCTCGTCTTCCCCATTGATTGCCTCTCATAATTAGGAAGGTCCCATTGTTCTGTGCTCCCTTCACTTTATCCATACACATAAACAAACAGGTTTGCGTCCTTGCTTACTAGAAGGTTTTCAAATGTGTCTATTCTTCTCAACCTATAAGCTCTTCAAGGAAAAATAGGGCTTTTCATTTTCAATTTTTAACACTACAAGTTAAATGAGGGAAAAATTACGGGTGGGGATGTAATGTTACTAAGTGTGGATGTAACTTGAGTACTGTAGGTTCAAGGACAAGGAATGGAATAAAATACACACCAAGCGTAAGTAAGACTCTAACATGACCACATGTAACTAAGACTCTATTCAAGTCTCTGACATGAAATGACATACAGGGTACAAGGGACCAACAGTATCTTAGGACACTGCAGATTTTATAGGAATTAGCTCTTTAGCCAATTTTTAACTTTGTTTTCTCAGAATAAATACATTTTAAGTGACTTTGAATAAATTGTATTTATATAAGCATGATCTACATCTATACTTACACTGGTATTAAATACTTAAATCCACAGTATTTCAATAAAATAGTATGGTTATTTTAGACTTCCCCTTAAACGTGCATTCTAGAAAATGTGTTCCCGCGGTGCACACACATGGGCAATGCACTCCTCTGGAGCCTAGTTAATGGCTTAGACACCATTCCAGTGCTAACAGTATCTAAGGGCAACACAATATAAACCCTGGCTGCTTTCTGAATCGACATTTCAAGGATAGAATGAAACCAGTGAAACTAAAATGAAACTCACATAAACATCCCAGACCAGACATCATACAATAAGCAATTTCTTTTTGGAAGGCAGACATAAAAACAAATCACAGAACTGTTCTTTCATGATTTCCATGTTACTTAAAAGACACACCAAGATTCTCAGATTTCTTTTTGTGGGTTTGAACTTCCAAGTACTTTCTTATTTTAAATAAAATGCAACTGAATACCTATCCACATGGAATAAACAGACACTGGCTGGCCTGGTTGGAAAGATTCCAGAATGGGCTTTTCTGTTTGAAGTCTCACAGATGAAGAAGTCATAGAATTTTTCACTTTGGACAAACACTTCATAAAAGACACAAGAAGGAATATGAGATATCACAGATGTCATATCCTGTGTAGAATCTGGAGACTAACAATTTTCTTAGACATCATATTTAAACAGTAGGAGACATGAAGTTAGTAATATGTGTCCTAGTAACATTTACTGAGACTTTGCACAATGCCTAATAATGAGCTCAACTTTGCCCAGGTTATCTTGCTTAGTCTTCTAAACCACCCCTTGGGGGGAATATACATGCTAGACACCAGGACACTGATGTGAAGACAAGGAGTAACTGCCAAAAGTCACACAGCTGATGGATGTCAGTGCTACAGATTACACTGATATAGCCTAATTTCTGGGTTCCAGCTCTTAATCTCTGATGAGTTCTTTTCAGTGCTACTTACTATTTTTAGAGTGACTTTTTTTTTTCTGGTAAAAGTTAATACAACAGCATATCTTGTAATATGTAATGGAAACCTAGATCTTCCATGTTTCGTGAGAGTTACCTAAATGAAGAATAGCCATCAAAACTAATGCAAATGTAGGAAAGAAGAAAAACCAGCACACATTAAAATTAACCTCCAATGCACCCAAAGGAGAAATATCATTTCCAGTGTTCATTAAATAAACTTTGCCATCACCAATAACTATTAGCAGCCTTCATTAGTGCATTCCTAATTCATGGAAGAAATACATATAATAGGTTTTTTTATGTTTTCTAAATACTCAGGGTATGAAATAATAAGTATATTGAGTTATATGCTGACAGCCTTAAGTAATTTTGTTTCTTAAACTTGTTAATTTAAGAGTAAATATAAGAATATTAAGGATAGGTGCATAGTTTTATTTAATCATTTACCTAGGCTTATTTTCATACTTCAAATAATAAATCCAGGGGAAAAATGCCATTTCCAAAGTATTGTTTAACATATAGCAACCATATGTTGCATATCATTTACATATTTGTAAGAAAACAGGGCCCATCAGAAACAATATACACTGTATGTATGTGTATACACACAGAGACATATAGGCACTCCAAAAAGCTCTTGAAATTATTAAACTCTGAGTTTTCCAGACCAGCTATTCTTAAGAAGGTTCTATCAGTTGGAAATTAGGAAGCAATTTGTCTACAAGGTCACTTAAAAGTAAATACACAAAATAATCAGTATTTTCAGTGTAGTAACCTTCTGGGTAAGAGTACCATTTAGAGTATCTAGTAGGAATATTACCTCTAAAGACATTTAATTCTACTCTGAAATTCCAAGAGCTCTCAGAAACAAGAGGATTGCTAATAAAAGAATATGCAGAGGAAGACACCCTCAAAGAAAATCTATTTTTTTATTCCATACTGGACAAATAGACATTAAGGAGCAGCATGAGAAAATTTAACTGTGGCAACTGAAAACATGAATAAATATTTCTTTTGTACATACCACTTGAAAAATTTCCTTACCATATACTCCATATTAGAAGCTGTTGGATACACCTGACTTCGTAATTTATTATGAAGGTCCAAGATACTCTGCATGTCATTGTCTGTGATGGCCCTTTTCCCTCTTTGCTTGGCCGTCCACCACTCACCATCCTCATCCATGTACTTTTCCAAAAGTTTCTCCAATAAAGTGGCATTAGGAACCACCATGGCTGGAATTGCTCTAGCCATGAATAGCACCGTGGTTACTCGGAGCCACTCCCCCGCGGTGCACTTCATAATGAACCACCTCAGGATTTCCCCGGGAAAATCTCCAAGACAGGCTCTTCACTCCTTTTGGCTATAAAGACATATTATGTGATTAAGATGAAGATACCAGCAAGATATTAATAAAAGCAAAACAACGTGACAACAAGGGTAGGCCAGTTTTGATTTATCTACATAACATCCAAAAATGAGACAGTCGCTTTTTTGAGTAACTTGTCTCCAACCCATTTTTTTCTCCCAGAGAACTTTTCATAATATATGTTTCCACAATATAGGCAAGTATATTTCCAGGTAATATCCATGAGGCCAAAAATAAATGGCAAAAGTACCCTGAAGAGTGAAAACTTGGAAACAGTCAAACTAATCTCTGAATTACAAGATTTAAGTGGCTATATATTACATACGTAAAGTCGGCAAAGGTCCTTTGCAGACTAGGTCCTAGGGCATTTTATTTAATCTAGAGGTCCATGTTTCTCTATAGAGAGTTTTAAAGTATTATTATTTATTTTAGGTATATTTTATTCCAGTGTTCCATCTCTGGTTCACAGACAATCACAAAGTCCACAGTATTCTGAAATCGAGGGTGAATGTCTTAATAAGCCATTCATGCAAGTATCCACGGGTGCATCCAGGGGGGCCATGAACTACTGAGAATGAATAGTTCGGGTCACTGGGATAAGTCTCCTCTTATCCTGAGGCAAGTCCAGAACTCAATCATTATTCCCTGGAAAGTTTGTGCCTAACGTGCGGCCTGCACTCACGAGGGCCAGCAGCTCCTCGGTGACCTCAAAGTCTTCCTCCCACATCCTTCAGAAGCACACTCCTCACCGAAAGGTGAGCGCTAGACAGAGGGAGGTGAACCCACAAAGTCACCTACAAGAACATTCCATTAACCTGAAACGCCTGACCATCTCTAAAACTTGGGGGGAGGAGTTATTTGTGTGGTTTGTTTTGTAGGATTTTAAAAGAAACAAAATGAAATAGAACAAGTTGGCAAGGTGACCCCAGCGGTGCGTTTGAGAATCACCCTTACTTACCTCTCCAGTGTGAAGCTCCGGGGAGAGCGGAGCAGCGGGACGGCGGCCTCCGCAGCGCCCGAGTCCTCGCCCTGCCGCACGCCGAGCGCCCCGCGCGGGAGGGACCCGGCCACTGCGCGTCCGGAGGAGGACGCGAACCCCGGCCTCCGCGCTCCTGCACCCTGGAAGGAGTGGCGGGCAGAGCGCTCCCAAGTGAGACCACGCACTCGGGGCCAGAAGCGAGCTGCCTCCTTAGCTCGCCGGGGTGGGCGCCCGAGCCTCGCCGGGCATTCTCTGCAGAGCGGGGGGCGGGGACGCGAGCGGGGCTCGGCAGCTACGGCTGGCGACAGGCTCGCGCTCCAGCTCGATGCAGCCGCTCGCGAAGACCCCGGCGCCGGGCGCTTCCGCCGCTCCCCGGCGCTCGCGGGCATTTATTGCGGCCCCAGCGCGCGCACGTGATGCGGGCGCCCCTCCTCGCTCCCCTCCACGCCCCCCGCCGCCGCCGCCGCCTCCCACCAGCGTTGGCCCCGGGCCCTCCCGAGCCGCGGGGCGCACCCGCCCCGCTCCGCCCCGAGCAGCGCCCGGCCTCGGTGGGCGTGCTTTCGCCGTCAACGACCTGAGCCGGAAAGGTTAGAGCCCGCGGGAGGTGTGTGCAAGGAGGGCCCCGACGCCTCCCGCCCCGCACGGCTCCCCTGCTTCCAAAGATCCGCTTCCTCGTGCCTTTCCGCAGAGAAGCTAAAATGCATCCTTAGCACTTCTCAGAGCAGAGGAGCTGCCCCAGAGAGCCCGGCGCGGGTAGGGGGTGCGGTTAACACCTTCAGTCTGGGAGACGCAGAAGTGAAGCTGGGGCCCGGGATGGGGAGAGGGACGCGTTTCCTTTTATTTTCTCCGGGGCTCTGCATCTGTTTCCAGCACCTATGGGTGTCTAGAATGGAGAAATTTTTCTTTGGGGGGATCATTGAACCTTAATGAGGATCAGATGGAGAATGGGGTTGGCAGAGTTTGGGGGTGAGCATAGGATTGCTTGACAGTTGAGAGCCTCACTTCACCCTTAAAAGATGAGGCATTGTCTTGTCAAGGTTACCACGGGATTTTTTTTTCCTAAAGATTGTATACGTTTACGGAGATGGTATACAGGGTACACTTTAGTTAACCAGTGTTACTTTGGCAGGAATTCGACCTCCAGCCTTAGAATTGACAGTGAAAGGGGAGAGTCACTTCTATTCTTCAAATTGTTAACCTAGAGTGGGAAAATTACTAATTTTAAATTCATAAAGGCTCACCCGACTAAGTGTGGGATTAATTATTGGAAAAGATTTATATAATCTGCTTACCTTTGCTTCCCTTCTGTAGTGAGTTATAATCTCAATTTTCTTTATTTTAAAAGAAAAGCTAGAGTACCTAGCATATTGTCAAACGAAATAAAGCATTCTGCACAGTAACTCAAATCATCCCAAACTCCTCCTGTCTCTTTCTGCCATCTGACTACGCTGTATTTATCAAACCTAAAAACTCGGATCTAAGCCTCAGATAAATTTGACACCTCGCTTCCTCTCACAAAGAAGAAAAAGAAAATACTACCTATCAGAAGGGTACACAGTTTAAAAATGTGGGTTCACATAGCCTTTCATTGAAGTGTAGTTTTGCAATTTTATATATAACAGCAGCTTCAGGGCAAAGAGATTAAGTTTGTAGTTTCCAAGTAGTTATTCATAATTTTTATGCACAGTGTTCAGAAAAACAGACTTTTCTTCCTAGAAACTAATAGAAGACCTCCAAAGTTCGTGGTAAAAGAACCATCACTGGTGACAGCAGATGGAGAACATGCTTCTAGACTACAAGAATATTCAAGAGCATAGGGAGTATAAAATAAAAAAACGTTAACAGTAATACAGTTAATTAGAACATTTCAAAGACAATTTAAATTGGGAAATGATAAGGAAATAAAGTTACATGCATTGGTAATTTTTGTTTCCGCTATACACCTTTCTACACAATGTATGAATACACTACCTAATGGCTTACATGAAAAAAAAAAACTTGTTTTAAAGGTTTTAATTTCCAATCTTTTTCTAGGCAAGGAAAAAATATGTATCTTTGACTTAGCATTTCTGTTGGGTTCCAGTTTGGATAGTGCAGGTCATATTTATTATTTTATAAAAGAATGATTTGAACATTCACCCTATTAAACATTAGCATTTCAGCGATACATCTTATTATGCCTAATTCAGCATATATGTTGGAAATGCCATTTTGAAGAGTAAATTCAAACACAATATTCTTGACTACTCAAAGATGATACTGTTCATGTTTTTATTTGTTGTTGAGAAATCTCTGTGTAGACATAAGAAAATGTCTTCTCCACACAAAATTCATGTAGAAACGGCACTTTGGTTTGTGGCTGAAGCTATTACTTGTAAAGCCGTGGTTGTTTTTAGCATTACTACTTTCTTGTGGCAGACACTTGTGGTTGCCTAACCAGCAACCAGCCTTCCACCCCTTTCTTCTTTCCAAACCCGTAGCCTCCAATTTACTGGGGGCATCCACCCTCTGACATGCTGTCAAACTGGCATTCTTAAGATGTAAATGTTGACGAGTCAAAACCAGTCATCATGATCTCTCCCTGTGACCAGGGACTGATTTGGTGTGGAAATGTCATGCAACCACACACGTCTACTTGGGGGTGAGAAGGGTTGGCAGGGATTGTCTTCTGTGATAAAAAGAGCTGCAAAAAAGAGAAAATATCTCTGTAAGTGCAAAAGTGTAAATTTGTAAAATTAAAAGATGCAGTTTTTATTGTGCAAAGAATAGGGACGCCAGAAGCTATTAACCTGGCCAAGCAAAAAGGTAAGACAGCACCTGAGTCTCAATGCCATTGACCAATCATTAGAACACCTGCCTATTTTCCTTGCTATAAAAGACTATTTATATCACAGTGGCTTGGATATTCAGTTACTCTCAGCCAAAATGACTCTGACTGATACATTTATACAAAATGGATACCTTCTTTTGGCAATGTCATATTTTTCCATGCTATTATTTTCTGCTTGTGTGCATAGGCAGGAGCTGGTTTCCATGTTTCTCTATCCACGCACTTGCATAGGTGGGTACATAATCATCTCTAGACAAGTTATTTACTGTATAGTTTCATGAGCCCATGGCTGTTCTATCACTGCATTATTGATAAATCCATGCTCCACTGGGGAATTGTAAAAATAGAATTGTTGTGTTACAGGGTGGAATCAATGTAGTCCGATGTTTTAAAACAGGGAATTTACATTAAGCTGCTTAAGTTAAATTCATGAAGTGTCACAATCATTAGACCTTAATCATGCTACTTGGCCTCTATGAGCCCTGGGTCTTTCCTCTTTAGAGGAACATCTCACATTGTCACTTTGTGTATTGAGTTAATGAACAAAAGCACCTAAAAGAGTAAGAGGCAAGTAGAAAGATTTCAAAGAGGGATAAATATTACTACTATCATAAATGAACTAAAGCCTTTATATTTGCTATCTTATAAACCTTATAGGATTTAATAAAAATATTGTACAATTTTAAAAAGTAACTATTATTTTTCTTTCCTTCTTTCTTGTTTGGAAATAGCCTTATTGAGCTGTAATTCACATAGTATAAAATGTATCCATTTAAAGAACACAGTGCAATTTTTAAAACTATATTCGCAAGGTTGTACAGCTATCTCCACAATATAATTTTAGAACATTTCCATCTCTCCCTAAAACAAACTCTCATCCCCGTTAGCAGTGAATCTCCATTCCCTCACTAGCCTCTAGCCTGTCGATTCCTGGGAACGACTAATACACACACTTTCTGTCTGTGGATTTGCTGATTCTGGACATTTGATATAAATGGTGTTATACAGTGTTTGTCTTTTGTGAGTGGCTCCTTTCACTCAGCACGTCCTCTGGGTTCATCCCTGTTATAGCACATGTCAATGTTTCATCTTTTTTTTGCCACTTAATAGCTCATTGTCTGGACATACCACATTTTATTAGCCATTTATCACTTGATGGGCCTCTAGATTGTTTTCAATTTGGGGCTACTATGAATGACGTTGCTATGAAGACTTTACATACAAGTGTTAGTGTGAATTTATGTTTTCATTTCTCCTGGGTGAATGCCTGCTAGTGGAGTTGTTGAATGAGATAATAACTATGGTAGCATTTCAAAGAATTTCCAGCATGGCTGCACCCTTTCCATTCCCACCAGCCTTATATGAAGGTTTCATTTTCTACATACACTTGCTAATTGTCATCTTTTTTTTTTTTTAATTAGCCTCTGAAGTGGTATTTGGTGGGTTTTTTAAGGACATTTGCATTTCCTTAATGGCTAATGATGTGGGACATATTCTCATGTATTCATTGGACATTTGCAAACCTTCTTTGAAAAAATATCTGTTCAGATTCGTTGCCCACTTTTAAATTGGGTTGTCTTGTCAATTATTGAGTTGTAAACATTCTTTTTATATTTTAAGCACCAGTCTCTTGTTAAATTTATCATTTGTAAATCATACATACTGTGGATTGTGTTTTTACTCTCCTGATGGTTTAACTTGCAGCACAGAAGTTGTGATATTTTGATGAACATGAAAGGTTTTTATATTTTGATGAAATGCAATCTATCTTTTTTTTTTTTTATTGAATGGTAACTGTGTACATTAATGCACTTCTGGGGTACAGTGTGGTGTTTTCACAAACAATCTGAAACACTTCCATCAAACTAGTTAACATAGCCTTCATGTGATTTTCTTAGTTATTGTGTTAAAACATTCATATTCTGCTCATAGAAAGATTCACTTATACTCTTGTAAGATGAACCACAGAATTGAACCCTTGAACCCCCTCCCTCACCCTTCCCCATATCCTTAGGTTGTTATTAGGTTATAGCTTTCATATAAAAGGTACAAATTAGTTTCATAATAAAGGTGTGTACATTGGATACTTTTTCCTCCATTCCTGCGATACTTTGCTTAGAAGAACATTCTCCAGCTCCATCCATGTGAACATGAAGGACGTAAAGTCTCC
>CAUYQV010007065.1:0-53115 GCA_963574575.1 Galagoides demidoff
TGCTATTTTTTTTTTTTTGAGACGGAGCCTCAAGCTATCTCCCTGGGTAGAGTGCCATGGCATCACAGCTCATAGCAACCTCCAACTCCTGAGCTCAAGCGAGTCTCCTGCCTCCGCCTCCCAAGTAGCTGGGACCACAGGTGCCCACCACAAGCCCGGCCATTTTTTGGTTGCAGCCATCATTGTTGTTTGGCGGCCCGGGCTGGGGATTCGAACCTGCCACCTTAGGTGTATGTGGCTGGCACCTTAGCCGATTGAGTTACAGGCGCCGAGCCTCTAGCAAAGTTCTTTAATTGATCACGTCTATATAATCAATGCTGACAAATTCACAGGTCATAAAATAAACAAGTTTGGATCAATTCTACTTAAAAATGAAAGGCAAATATGGAATTCCCAATATAGTAAATATACTTTGAAATAAATATTAACTCTTTTTAAGTAGCAATCTAACATGTATAAAAATGAACTATTAAAAATCTTTTCACCTAATAGTCTACTGTAACTTCAAATTTCTATAGTCACTTAACTTGGAAACAGAGTGGGGATAAGTGGGGGGATCACTGAGGTAGGCACAAACACATTTTTTTCTTAGATTTTTCTATTACTTAAAGAATTATTTTTATTAAAGTATTTGTCTATATCCAATTATATTAATAAAGCATTGATTCATTCCAAGCATGGGTAGCATATACATGGATTAGATAATCTGCACTATCATTGCAGTGATTCATTTCAATTATCAGCAGCATGTACACAGATAATGTATAAATGTAATTATCACCATATGATCTAGAATGGCTTTCTGCATATAAGAATTAAGGTAAATATATCAATCATGTCGTTATCATTATGAATATATCCCTGTTTGTAAGAGGCCTTAATTTGCCTAGAACTCTGAATTGGTTTTAATACAAAAGCCTTATTAAGGGATGCTTAATGTACCTCCAACACAAAGAAGGCATGGGCAATTGAAGAAACTTTGATGAAATTACAACAAGCCTTATAAATGCTCATGTTGTTTTGCAAAGAAAGAAAATTATAGTAGAACTATTGTTAAATGAATCATCTACTCCAAAACTGCTAACCTTAGAATATTAAAACCATAGAATATTTTATGGAGGGCCATAAAGAAATTAGCAATTAAAGCATTTTGAAACTTTCGGTAAATAGGATGAAATAGTTTGTTCCTTGTTATAGCCAACTTCTGATTTTTTTTTTTTTTAGACACAGTCTCAAGTTGTTTTCCTAGGTAGAGTGCCGTGACATCATAGTTCACAGCAACCTCAGTCTCTTGGGCTTAAGCGATTCTCTTGCCTCAGCCTCCCATGTAGCTGGGACTACAGGCACCCACCACAATGCCGGCTATTTTTGGTCATAGTTGTCATGGTTGTTTGGCAGACCCAGGCTGGATTTGAACCCACTGGGTCTGGTGTATGTGGCTAGCACCCTAGCCACTGAGCTACAGGTGCTGAGCCCCAGCTTCTGATCTTATAGTAGAATTGACAAATTATTTGGCATCTTTCTATCTAGGTTTCCTGGGGATTATAATGGTACCTGCCTCATAGTGTATAGTAGCAAGATCTACCTCACCTTTGTCCTAGCAATTAGTTCTCTGATCAGATATACCACTCTCTCCCTTGATCACTATGAACCACACTGACCTCTGTTTTTGTTTTAAACAACTGATAACAATTTATTAAAATAGCTGACTCTTAAGCATCTGCAATGGTGACTTCAACTTCAACTGGTAGGTCAATACCAGTGGAAGAATCTGTTTAACACTCTCAGGACTATGCAAGTCAATGAGTCGCTGTGGATTCTCTTCTGTGAGTGATCCCATAGAACCTTCATCACAAGGTGTTTTTCTTGTAGTGATTCTCAAAGTCTTGGTATGCATCCAAATTGGTCCTTTCACTTTGAGATTCTTTTCCTTATGAATCTGATCAAGTCACCATATACTATCGCTAAGGATTTTATATTGCAGCTAGTTAGGGTAATTCTAATTTCAGTAAATCATCACCTCTGGTTCCACAGGTGTTTTTCTTTAAAAGCCATGGATGCAGTGAGGCTTCCTGACCAAGTTGTTCCTCAGAGAGAGGTAAGAGCTGTGAGGCAGGAACAGGAGCTGGGGAGGTGGGTGGTGGTGGTGGTTGAGGTATGTGTGCACTGCAGCTCCACAACACTTGTGACCCTATCTTCCTCAAAATGGAACCAATTGATCTCTTCGTTGTTCTTTGGGTATCCTAGAAATGTTTTCACCTTAGGGCCTTTGCACAAATTGTTGCATTTGACTGGTACTCTCTTCTCAGATATCTGTATGTTTAACTCCAATGTAATCTATAAGGCCTGTTCTGACCTCCCTACTTTATAATGCAATCTATCTCCAACACCTAACTCAATTCAACATTCCTAACTCCCCTTACTCTGCTTCATTTTTCCTATCTTTTTACCATCTTCTTATGTCAATGTTCTTAATTTATTATGTTTCTTGGCTAATATCTGTCTGCCTTCACGAAATAAAAGGTCTATGAGGTCATTTAGTTTGTTTCATTCATTAACCTATTCCAAGTGCCCAGAACAGTTCCTGGTATATAGTAGATACAGTAAATACTTCTAAACAAATAAATACATGTAAAACACTTAGAATGATGTATGGCAAACAGTAGCCATTCAGTAAATGTTAACTGTAATTATTATTGCTACCATAAATACCTTATCAACACTGAATTCTTTTTGAGAGTCCTTTGGAAATTTCAAAGGCCATGAATTTCTTCAAAATACTGAAAAGTTTCTTTTGTTTCTTTTCTTTGGTAAACAAAACTTTAGTAATAATCTTGACACCTTGATATTCTATATGCAAAACAGGGCATTTGCAATGCTTGGTAATGTATCTATTTCTATGGGTTTGGTGAAAGAAGAAGTTCTGAATGACCCAGTAATTTATTACATGTGAAAGACAGGAAGACATGAAAATCTGTCCATAAAAGGCAGAACTGAACTTTCAGATACAGATAATTTTTATGCATTATTTCTGCTAACAGCAGAATAAATGCTAAAGATAAAGCCACTCAGTTATTTTTCCCAACAATGAGAGTAGCTTCTCTTTCAGAAAACCTACTCAAATAACTTGTTGAAAATTTTCCTAAATTTTAATAGAGAAATTTCTATTCCATTGTTTCCACTCTGCTTATCCAACTATAGTTTCTTTCTCTTTGGCTGTCTTTCTTTCTTCCACTGATACAATCACATATCCTTCCAGGATTTCAACTATCACTTCCATACAGATGATTCCCAATATATATTTATAGTTCAAACTATCTTGACATTTATAACTGGCTGTCTTTCCTGTCATATAAAATTCAAAGTCAGTGTGTTTAAAATCTTACTTTTAAACATATTAATTTTTCATGTTTTTTTCATTAAACATTATAAGCAGCATTGTGCTTGCAAATGATACTTCTACTGTCTCAATTGTCTAGACTTTTAATCTTACAATCACCTTTGAATTCTTCCTTCACCTATTATTTCTTACTGGATAATTTTAGGGCAGTTTTGATTCTATTTTTCTAAGATTTTTGTTACTTATCTCTTTTTGCTCAGGGTATTATAAAGTTTTCTTGTGAGTCTTCCTTCTTCCAAATTCCCACTTATCTGACAAACCGCCATAATGATAGGTCTTTTTCTTGTTTTCATTTCTTTTCTTTCTTTTTTTATTGAGACAGAGTCTTGTGCTGAGGTACACTGGCATGATCATAGCTCACTATAGTCTTGAACTCCTGGGCTCATGCAATCTTCCTGCTTTAGCTCCCAAGTAGCTAATTATGCCCAGCTACTTTTTTTTTTACATTTTTTTTTTTTTTAAAGATGGGGTCTTAATCTTGCTCAGACAGATCTCAAACTGCTGGCCTCAAGTGATCCTCCCACCTCAGCCTCCACAAGTCCTAGGGTTATAGGCGTGAGCCATTGCACCTAGCTAGCACTGGTCTTAAGGTATGGCTCAAAATCTCTAAAGGCTCTCAAGAACAAAAGTATTGAATTCCAAATCTTTCCAGTGTGTTTTCTCTTTAGGTTTACTTACCATTCTTTAAAATCAGTATACTTGCCTGCCTAAAGCCCAGCTCCCCCACCTCCAGTTTTTGGTAGTATAGATCATTACCGCTACACAGAGTTTCTTCTTTATCTGCTATAAATTCCACTTCACTTTCAAGATTTAGTTCAAATGGCATCTCCTACATGAATTCTCCCAATTCCTAGTAAGTAGGGAGACCTTTTCAATATTCCAACTCATGGAGAGAGACTCTCCATGTCTCTCTTTTGAGAGTTATTACATTTTTCTTTTACTACAATATATTCAGTTCTCTCTACAAAAAGATTTATTGATTTTTCATTAATTCATAAAATATAATCTGAGCAACAACTATGTTTCACATATAATGTTGAGACTTTACATGGATTACTTAATTTAGTCTTCACAACTCCAGTATTTGTTATTTCTAATTTGTAATTAAGGAAGCTCAGGTCATACACCTAGGAAGCAGGGGAGTTAGAATCTATACCAAGGTATTGCCACTCCAAAGCCTGTACTTTTAAAAAACATGCATTCACATTTTAAGATAATGCAGCTTTAGCACTTCAGTAGAAACTGTAAATTTCTTGAAACTATTAAATGCCTTGGTCAATTTATCTTCTTCAGAGTTTAGATTGCTGCCCTGTGTATGTCTAATTAATTGATTCAAAAAAGGCAACTGATCCAAAGACTTTAAAACTCAAGAGAATTCTGTTAATAAAATCCTCTCTCCATTCGGTTAGATTTTAGATTAGTGGCTAGAACTAAAACAAGAACTAATTAAGTCTAGGGCAATAAGATACACTACCACTGCTAAAGTTGCAAGACATTTTGGTCTCTCTACTATTAATTCTTGGAGACTTTTTCCAATTACTGCAAATCACAATCGAGGGAACACTGAACAGATGTGAGAACAGTAAGAATGCTGTATCTGTCCTGGTCTTACTAACCTTTTTTTCAAAATATTTTCATTTAAATTACTTTTATGTTTATACAGTACAACTGAAGTTAGGCTTTGATATTCTACTACTAGGAAATCAGAAAGATCACACCATAATTTTAATACTGGAAGGGACTTCTATTTACATTGAAACAAGATTATCTTACTCTGAATATAATCTTTTAACAGCTATACAAAATAGTTTAAAACAAACTTCTATGAAACATCAAATAATTATCTCCAAATCAAGACATGGAAGAGAGTAGAAAACTCAAAAGTAAAGTTGTCAGTGCTGATTTTATAACCAGAAAGAATGAGTTCAGTCAGAGCTACACTTCTGGTGGACTCCCAAGAGCAATATGTACCTTAACCCCTACTCCCAAAAGTAGAAAAAATCAAATATAAAGATGAAAGCAAAAATAATAAAATAGTACCTAAGAAAACAATAGAGAAGATCAGCAAAGCCAAAAATTGCTTCTTTGAGAAGACAAAATCAATTAAACCTCTAATGTGAACAACCAGTAAAGAAAGGGAAAGCAAATTCCTAGAAAAGTATAGCTACTGCCATAGATTCAAGAAAGAAACAAAAAACCTAAATAGTTCTATAACTATTAAAGAAATTTAATTTGTAATTAAAAACTTTCCCCTAATGAAAATTCCAGTTGGTTTCACTAATAAGTTTCACCATGCACTTAAGGAAGAAATATCTCCAATACTACATAAATTCTTTCAGGAAACAAAATTGGGTTTATTCTCTAATTCATTTCATTAACCTAGTAAATCTTTATAACAAGACTCAATAGGAAAATATGTTACGAATATAAAGGCAAAAGTCTTTTTTTTTTCTTTTGAGACAGAGCCTCAAGCTGTCCTCCTGGGTAGAGTACCATGGCTTCACTGCTCACAGCAACCTCCAACTCCTGGGCTCAAGCGAGTCTTCTGCCTCCACCTCCCAAGTAGCTGGGACCACAGGCACCCGCCACAACACCTGGCTGTTTTTTTTCGGTTGCAGCCATATTGTTGTTTGGTGGGATCGGGCTGGATTCGAACCCACTACCTTGGGTGTATGTGGCTGGCGCCTTAGCCACTTGAGCCACAGGCGCCCAGCCAAGGCAAAAGTCTTAATGAAAATATTATTAATTTATTAAAAAGGATCATACATCTTGAACAAATTAAGCTTACTTCAGGAAGGCACATTTGGCTTAATGTTAGCAACTCTATTGAGGTAACATGACAAAGTAAGAGATTAGAGGCAAAATTATATAATGCAATCATCTAACTAGATTCAGAAAAGCATTTAATACAATTAAATGTCATTTATATTCTAAAAAATAACTTTGCATACTTATAGTAGTATAGAACTTGCCTATAAAAAGATTATAATAAATATCACAATGATGAAATACTTAAAGTTTTTCCTTTGAGATCAAGAATCTATCACCACTTTTATTCAACAATGTACTGGAGGTTCTAGTTGTTCATTAAGTCAGAAAAAGATATAAAGGTATAAATATTAGAAAAGAAAATGGAAAAACATTATTTATAAATAATATAACTGAATATGTAGAAAGTCCAAAAGAATTTATAATTTATTAGAATAAGAGAATTTAGCAAGGTTGTCAGATACAAAATAAATATATAAAACCAACAGCATTCCTATACTTTAATAAAATACTATAGAAACAAAAATTTGAAAACCATTCAGTGTCATAAAAAAAATCAAATACTTGGCACAAATCTATAGATAATGTGCATGACTGCTATAAAAAAAGTTTTAGTGTGAGAAAGTAAAGAAGACCTAAAGAGATGAAGAGATATACTTACTACATTCATCGATTAGCATACTCAGTTTTGTAAAGACACCAGTTTTTTCCAGGGAGAAAAGGTTAAAACAACAGGTCTAAATTCTTTGTCCATGAGGAAATGACCTCTAATTTTCTTATTCTAACACCATTTCTATGGAAATATATGTTGGATTATGCTAAATATGAGATGTTAGTTGTATTAATAGGCCACATTATTTATTGTAAAAGTGACTCCAGCTGGTGACCTGCATCTGTACTTGAGGGTCTATAAATAAACCACAAATGCCTGCTGAAAAACAAAGGCTGCAACCTCCCTAAGATTAGTGTGATTCATATAACCAAGGATGCCTCTTGGAAGAACTGACAGTTAAGTGTGTGGGTTGTTACATATACAAGATCCTGTATCTTACAGAGCACAGTGGCCCACACTTACCTACTTGATCAACTGAACAACTCTAGCTCATGAGGGGCTAACATGTGGCCTAGTATATCTGATGCTATCATGGTAACATATTGTATTTTCTGTCCTTAAAGTTAACTATAGCTAAAAACAACTATACATATCCCCACGCCAAAAGATTTAAGCCAGAATATACAAAGAACCTCCACAAATTAGTAAGAAAAAGTCAACTCAAAAATAGATGGACAAAAATTGAGTTTGTACTTTATAAAAAGAAGAAATCTAAATATCCAGTAAATATGAAAATTGCTCTATCATGTTAGTATTCAGAGGATTATACAAGGAACTACTGCACACTTCTCAGAGAGGCAAAATTTTTAAAAGTCTTTTAACTGAGATAAAATGAAATTGTAATAAAATTAAAAATACCAAGTGTTGTCAAAGATGTGGAGCAAAGGGGCTCTCACAGGTTGATGAAAACCTCTGGCATCTATTATGCTAAATTTGAAAACATGCATATTCTATGACCCAGCATTTCCTACATTTATATCCTATACAAATGCAAGCTTATACAGATAGAATGCATGTGCAAAAAATGTTCACAGTAGCACTGTTCAAAATTTCCAAATGTGAAAATAACATAAATGTTCACTGAGGATAAATGAATTTCAAAATTGTGGTCTATTCAGATAGTGAAATATTATACACATGCACATGTGCACACATAAGATACATATGTGGTATATTAAATTCTAGAACATAACACTGAACAAAAGAAAACAAGTACATATGTGTATATACCATATGATTCCATTTATACAAAGTTAAAGCCAATTAAAACTAAACTGTATTGTCTAGGAATTCATACTTGAAACTATACAGCAAATAACAAGTTGATTACCATAAAATTAAAATTTTGCCAACACACAGAAGTTATCCCATTTTTGTGCCTCTCCTCTACCCCAACATTTTTCTTCTTCCTTAGAGACTGCTGGTAACATTAACAAATGTTATTTTTCATATTGTGTAGTTTAATGTGACAACATTAAGACAATTTGTACAAGTAGGAGTCAATGTTTTCCAGATGAACAATATATGCAGTAACAAAAACACACATCAATAAAAGATGCAGGGTGGCACCTGTGGGTCAGTGAGTAGGGTGCTGGCCCCATATACCAAGGGTGGCCAGGTTCAAACCCAGCCCCAGCCAAAAGTGCAACAAAAAAATAGCCAAGTGTTATGGCAGGTGCCTGTAGTCCCAGCTACTCAGGAGGCTGAGGCAAGAGAAATGCCTAAGCCCAAGAGCTGGAGGTTATTGTGAGCTGTGATGCCACAGTACTCTACCAAAGGCAACAAAGTGAGACTCTGTCTCTAAAATAAATAAATAAATAAATAAATAAATAAAAGATGCAATTGGGCCAGTGTTGGGATTGCTCATGCCTGTAATCCTAGCAATCTGGGAAGCCCAGGGGGAGGATCCCTTTAGTTCAAGAGTTCAGAGACCAGCCTGAGCAAGAGCAACACATTGTCTCTACCAAAAATAGAAAAATTAGGTAGGCATGTGACAAGTGCCTGTAGTCCCAACTACTCAAGATGCTGAGACAGGAGTATCAAAAGAACCCAAGAGTTTGAGGTTGCTGTCAACTAGGCTGATGCCATGGCAGTCAAGGCTGGAACAACAGAGTGAGACTCTGCCTCAAAAAACAAAACAAAACAAAACACAGTTGAAAATGCCACATATACCAATGTATGGTTTCAGATTACACATTGCAGCTAACTTAAACCATCATCTGTGAGTTCTGGAGCAGTATCATGACAATCTCCAATTATTTGAAAAGTATTATAATTCTCTTTACTTTTGTAATTATATATCTGAGGAAGGTCAAATTTTCTTCATAGACTGCAACTAAAACAATGCATTAGAATAGACTGATGCAGAAATTGTTTTCAATTAGGCCAGATGTTAAGACACTGGCAAAAATGAAAAAACAATGTCATTCTTCTTAATAAATTGTTTTTGTTTCGGTAAATATAGTCATTTTCATGAAAATACCATGTTATTTATGTTAACATGTAATACAGTGGTTTAATATAATTTTAAATGAACCATCTATTTTTAAAATTTCTTAGTTTTATTCTCTACTATTGTAAATATCAATAGGCATAACTCACATAAAGAAAAGTTCTTTAGATCTTCAATAACTTTTCGATAACTTCTTATTGTGGCAAAATATACATAAAATTTATCATCTTATCCATTTTTAAGTGTACAGTTAGTAGAGTTAGTATATTTACATTGTTGTAAAACAAATCTCTAGAACATTTTCATCTTACAAAACTGAAACCCTAACCACTCATCCTTCCAGTTCTTGGTAACCACCATTCTACTTCTATTTCTATGACCTTGAAGACTTTAGATACCTCTTTTAAGTGGAATTTTATAATATTTATCTTTTTTTCCCCCTGGGACAGAGTTTGACTCTGTCACCCTTGGTAGAGTACCATGGCATCATCATACCTCAAAGTAAACTCAGTCTCTTCGGCTCAAGAGATACTCTTTCCTCAGCCTCCCAAGTAGCAGGGATTACAGGTACCCTTGACCAGTTTTTCTATTTTTAGCAGAGATGAGACAAGGTCTTGTTCTTGCTCAGGCAGGTCTTGAACTCATGAACTCAAGCATTCCACCCACCTTGGCCTACCAGAGTGCTAGGGTTACAGGTATGAGCCACTGCGCCTGGTAATATTTATTATCTTCTTGTGATTGGCTTATTTCACTTAGCATAATGTCCTGAAGGTTCACCCATGTTGTATAGCACATGACAGATTTCCTTCCTTTTTCAGGCTGAATAACATTCTATTATATGGCTAGTGTGGTGGCTCATGCCTGAAATCAAGGCAGGAGGATTGCTTGAGGTCAATCCTACTAAAGAAAGTTGAAAAATTAGTTGGATGTAGTGGTGTGTGCCTGCAGTCCCAGCTACTCAAGAAGGCTGAGGCAGAAAGAATGCTTGAGCCCAGGAGTTTGAGGTTGCTTATAAGCTAGTGTGAGGCCATTGGACTCTAGCTAGCCCAGGCAACAGAATGACACTCTGTCTCCACAAAAAAAAACCTACTGTACGTACACATATATGTCACAAACATATACACACATCATACTTTGTTTCTCCATTCATCCATCAAAGGACATTTGGAGTGTTTCTACCTCTTGGATTTTGTGAATAGTATTGATCTGAACATGGGTGTGAAAAATCCACTTTGAGACCTTGTTTTTAATTCTTTGGGGAATACAATAGTCCCCCCTTAGGGATATGTTTTCAGACCTACAGTGGACACATGAAACTATAGCTAGTACTAAACCCTCAATATACTGCACTATATTCTTTCGATCTGATAGCCAGGATGGCTACTGAGCAGCAAAGAGGAGGGTATTATATCCACAGATACAACAGAATAAAGGGATGACTGACATATTGGATGGAGAGAGAAGGAAGGTGTGAGATTGCATCACACTACAAATAATGCAAAACTTACAAATTGTTTATTTCTGGATTTTCTTTTTAATGTTTTTTGATGAAAGTTGACTGTGAGTAATTAAAACCTCACAAAGGGTAACCACACATAAGGGGCTGGTTACTGCATACTTAGTGGAATTGCTAAATCATATGGTAATTGCATTTTTATCTTTTTGAGGAACCAAGATACCATTTGCCACAGCGTTTGCCACACCATTTTTACATTCACAGCAACAGTGTACAGGGTTCTAATTCTTCCATATCCTCCCAAAACTTGTTATTTTCTGGGCTTTTGGGGGAGGAAGGGATAATAGCATCCTAATAGGTATGAGGTGGTATCTCATTGTTGTCTTGATTTGCATTTCCTAATGATTAAAGACGCTGACTATTTTTTCATATATCTCTTGGATATTTATATGTCTTCTTTGGAGAAATGTCTACTCAAGGCCTTTGTCTATATTTAATTGGCTTGTTTGATTTTTTTATTGTAGAGTTTAAAGAGTTCTCTATTATTCTGAATAAATCTCTTGCCAGACATATTATTTCTAAATATTTTCTTCTGTTTTGAAGAGAGGAAATATTTTCACTCATGATTTTGTTTCTTTGAAGCACTAAAGTTTTAATTTTCATACAGTCCAATTTGCCTTTTTTTGTTTTTATCTATGTCTATAATGTCAAATCTAAAAAATCACTGCCAAATCCAATGCTGTGAAGCTTTTGCTCAGTTTTTGTCTAAGAGCTTTATAGTTTTAACTCTTACATTTGGGTCTTTGATCATCTTGAATTGTTTTTTTGTATATGGTGTTAGTTCAGGGTCCAAATTCATTCTTTTGTATGTGATATCCAGTTTCCTAACACTATTTGTTGTAAAGAAGTCCTACTCCATTAAGTGGCCTTGGCTTCCTTGTTGAAAATCATTTACCTTATATAGAGAAGTTTGTCTCTATTCTATTCTATTCCATTGATCTATATGTCTGTCTTTATGTTAGCACCATGCTGTTGATTACTATAGCTTTGCAATGTCTTGAAACCAGGTAGTATGAGAACTTTTGTTCTTTTTTTAGGATTATTTTGGCTATTAAATATTAAGACAAGTTTTTGTATTTTTTGCAAAAAAAAATCATTCAGATTTTGATAGGAATTACATTAAATATGCAGATTTCTTTGGGTGGTATTAAAATATTAACATTGTTTTCCAAACCATGAACATGAAATACCTTTCCATTTATTTATGCCTTCTTCAATTTATTTCGGAAATGTTTTGTCACTTTCAGTATGCCAGTCTTTGGCCTAGTTAATTCCTAAGTAATTATTTTTCATGCTATTGTTAATAAAATTATTTCCTAATTTCCTTTTTGGATTATTTATTGTTAGTAAATAGAAATGTAACTGATTATTTTTTGTTAACTTTGTATCCTACTAATTGTACCCTATTATCATTAAGGTTTTCTACATTCAAAATCCTATCATTTGCAAACAGATAATTTTATGTCTTCCGTCCTGATTTGGATGCTTTTTTTTCTTTTTCTTGACTAACTTCTTTGGTTAGGACTTCCAATACTATGTGGAAAACAAGTGGCAAGAGTGGGCATCCTTGCCTTATTTCTAATCATAGACAAAAAGTTTTTAGTTTTTCAGTATAGAGGATGACATTCTCTGTGGGTTTTTCACATATGGCTTTTATCAAATATGGTACCCTCCTTCAATTCCTAGTTTGCTGAATGTTTTTGGTTTTTAATCATGAAAACATACAAAATTCTGGCAAATGCGCCTTCTGCATTGATTGATATGATCATTTTATCTCTTTCCTTCTGTTGATATGGTGTATTACTTTAATTGATGTCATATATTGAACCACACTTGCAATCCAGGAATAAATCCCACTTGATCATGGTATATAATTCTTTAATTATGTTGCAGAATTGGGCTTGCTAATATTTTGTTGAGATCAATGTTCACAAAAGATATTAAATCTGTAGCTTTGTTTTCCTGTACTGTTTGCCTGGCTTTGGTATTAGGGTAATGCTGGCCTCACAGAATGAGTTAGGGAGTGTCCCTCCTCAATTATCAGGACAAGTTTGGGAAGAATTAGTGTTATTTGTTCTTTAATGTTTGGTAGAATTCACAGGTGAAGCCACTAGGTTCAGGGCTTTTTCCTGTTGGGAGATTTTTTTTGATTACTGATTCAATCTTCTTACTAGTTACAGGTTTATACAAATTTTCTATTTCCGCGTGGTTTACTTTTAGGTTTTGTATTTCTACGGATTTGTCCATTTCATTCTAGGTTGTCCAATTTGTTGGTACAAAGTCACACTACTTTCTTACAATTTTTGTATTTCTGTAGAATAGGTACTCATATCTCCATTTTAATTTCTGATTTTAGCAATTTGGGTCTTTTTTTTTCTTAGCCCATATAACTAAAGTTTGTCAATTTTGTTGATCTTTTCAAATAATCAACTTTTTGTTTAATTAATTTTCTCTATTATTTTCTAGTCTCTATTTTGTTTATTTCTGCTCAATCTTTATTACTTCCTCTCTTCTAGTATCTTTGTGTTAATCTAATCTCTTTTAGTTCCTTAAGTTATAACATTAGGTTGCTGATTTGAGATCATTTTTATTTTTATTTTTTCCCCCATTGGAGGTGACATTAACCTCCTTCTTCTTTTACAATTTGATCTTTCTAAACTATTCCCATCAATATCCTCTTTTCCTTTATAGTCTGGAAGCAGCCATGGTCAAACTTACAGGTGATTTTTTTTTGGAGACAGAGTCTCATTTTGTCACCCTTGGTAGAGTGCTGTGGCATCAGCTCACAGCAACCTCAAACTCTTGGGCTCAAGTGATTCTCTTGCCTCAGCCTCCCAAGTAGCTGGGACTACAGGTCCCGCCACAACATCTGGTTATTTTTTAGAGATGGGGTCTTGCTCTTGCTCAGACTGGTCTCAAACCCATGAGTTCAGGATTACCCATGTGCCACCACACCTGGCCACTTACAGGTGGTATTGTTAAAAATTGAGGCCAACTTTTTCAGGAGACCACCAGCAAGGACTTGAAGGTTCCTACTATGCACCCTTCTAGTGTAACAAAGCCACTGGCTACATTAGCATAGTCAACAAAACCACTCTGTGAAAAAGGTCATCACATCAGCAATGGAAGCTGAAGATAGGAAAGAAAACTACTTCACATGCATGACCTTTTCAGGTTAAGAGGTTGTTCTCATACCCCATACAACCCCAGCCACCTCTGACCACAGGCTTTCTCTTTGTTGTATTTTAATGTAAGTGTTTATTGCTACAAATTTCCACTTAGCACTACTTCCATCATGTCCAGTAAGTTTTAGTGTGTTTTCATTTTCACTTTCATTTTCTAATTTCTCTTGTGATTTATTCTTTGATCTATTAAGAGTGTGCTGTTTGGCTCGGCGCCTGTGGCTCAATCGGCTAAGGCGCCAGCCACGTACATCTAAGGTGGCGGGTTCGAATCCCCAGCCCGGGCCCGCCAAACAACAATGATGGCTGCAACCAAAAAATGGCCAGGTATTATGGGGGGCGCCTGTGGTCCCAGCTACTTGGGAGGCGGTGGCAGGAGACTCACTTGAGCCCAGGTGTTGGAGGTTGCTATGAGCTGTGATGCCATGGCACTCTACCCAGGGGGATAGCTTGAGGCTCCGTCTCAAAAAAAAAAAAAAACAAGATAAAACAGGGCAGTACCTGTGGCTCAGGTGAGTAGGGTGCCTGCCCCATATACCGAGGGTGGTGGGTTCAAACCTGGCCCCAGCAAACTGCAACAAAAAAATAGCTGGCATTGTAACAGGTGCCTGTATTCCCAGTTACTCGGGAGGCTGAGGCAAGAGAATCACCTAAGCCCAGGAGTTGGAGGCTGCTGTGAGCTGTGATATCATGACACTCTACCAAGGGCAGTAAAATAAGACTCTGTCTCTTAAAAAAAAAAAAAAAAGACAAAACCGTGTATATGGCTCAGCATATGTAGCTCAAGCAGCTAAGGCGCCAGCCACATACACCAGAGCTGGTGGGTTCGAATCCAGCCCAGACCTGCCAAACAACAATGACAACTACAACTAAAAGATAGCCACGCGTTGTGGTGGGAGAATCGCTTAAGCCCAGGAGTTGGAGGTTGCTGTGAGCTGTGATGTCATGGTACTCTACCCAGGGCAACAGCTTGAGGCTCTTTCTCAAAAAACAAACAAACAGGCTTGGCGCCTGTGGCTCAATTGGCTAAGGCACCAGCCGCGTACACCTAAGGTGGCAGGTTTGAATCCCCAGCCCGGGCCCACCAAACAACAATGATGGCTGCAACCAAAAAATGGCCGGGTGTTGTGGCGGGCGCCTGTGGTCCCAGCTACTTGGGAGGCGGAGGCAGGAGACTCACTTGAGCCCAGGAGTTGGAGGTTGCTGTGAACTGTGATGCCATGGCACTCTACCCAGGGGGATAGCTTGAGGCTCCGTCTCAAAAAAAAAAAAAAAAAAAGAAAATATGGATTTAAGGGTCCAGGTGGCTTTTAAGAATAGGTTATCTCTCACTTTTTTTTAAATAATGTCTCAAAATTTATTACGTGCTACATATTTAGAAGTTGCTAACTAAGATTGATACTATAATGGAATCTTAGAATTAGAAGGAACCTGAGAAAAGTGGGTAATACTGTGACCTAAAGTCTTTGGTATGTATAGTACTTTCCCCACAAATTATTTATATACTGTCCTTGTCTTGTCTCAAGTGGATTCTGGTATGAGTAATACATGATCACCTTACTTATGGAGAAATCTCTTAGTACCTCAAGGGACTTAAACTTGAACACTTCCAGACCTAGGATGATCATGATTTCAGAAATCAATGCTTATCCATCCTGGAATAGATGCTCCTATCAATTTAAAATGTTTCCTTTGATTAAGCAAAGACCTGAATCCTCATCTATGTCACTCATC
Source organism: Galagoides demidoff (assembly GCA_963574575.1). Lineage (NCBI taxonomy): Eukaryota > Metazoa > Chordata > Mammalia > Primates > Galagidae > Galagoides > Galagoides demidoff. Next base: position 15,667 of record CAUYQV010007065.1, read on the forward strand.
ACTTTCAGATATTTAGAGACACCTATAATGACTAAAGTTTTCTCACATCACTGTCTTCACAATTTCACGCAAGAAGACACACGCAGGTTTCTTCTCTCAGTGAACTCTAAAGCCTTCAAAATTTCTTCAAGTAGAAGAGTTAAAACACTCTTGGTTATCCTTTGCCGTCCGTATTGATGAATGTCAGGTCATCGTAAAATCTGAGAGTTAACCTTTGGACAGAGATTATGGAACCCATCTGTGTTCTTCACTCACTATACAGAAATTTCCCATTTTTATGGAATTCTTAGCAAAACTTACAAATGTATTAGTGACCACATTCAAGTGTCATTGATTTTGTTTATAGGAATATTATATCTACAGATAATGGTGTAAGAGAAAATGAATTTCTTTATTACTTAGAATAGAAAAATCAAGGGTAAAACATAGAATTTTTCTGGGGTACAAATGTTTTTTTATGAATATGAGATGTCTTTTCATTTCTTTTTGTCTTTTATAAAATATTTCCTCATTGTTTTTTACAGTTTTAAATGTGCAAATATTTTAGCTCTTCTGTTTAATTTATGCTTAAGTATTTTTTATGCTATATGAATGGTATTATTTTTTGATTTTTTTTTGGATAGGTAATTATCGGTGACTAGAAATCCTACTAATCTTGAATGTCTATTTTTTAATTTAATTTTTATTAAATCATAGCTATATACATTTATGGAGTATATAGTCCAGAAAGGGGGAGGGAAGAGAGATGAGGGTGGGGGAAGGGCTATTGGAGGGAGGGTAATTGGTGTGCTCTCACCTAATGTGCATAAGGAAGGGTGCATTTCAAAACAACTAAGAGTATATTATAAATGTCTTACCACCAAAGATAAGTAAGTGAGGTGATGGCTATGTCAATCAGTTTGATTTAAGCATTCCACATTGTATATCGAATCATCACATTATACCCCATAAATGTATACAGAACATAGAATTGTTGATGCATGGGCAGCGCCTGTAGCTCAAGGAGTAGGGCACTGACCCCATATGCCAAGGGTGGTGGGTTCAAACCCAGCCCCAGCCAAAAAAAAAAAGAAAAAAGAAAAAAGAATTGCTGATGCAATGAAATCTACTGAGATTTCAAAAGAGTGTGTGAGATAATATTAGTCCTCTATGGAGGGATGTGTGCTCCAGAGTCTGACATAACTGACTTTAATCCATGACTTACTCTATTTGTCCTTGTGTGAGTTGTTTAAACTCTCTGAGGTTGTAGCACATCTGTTTGATAAGGCCTATATCGTATGGATGCAGTATAAAAACTCAATACACTGTGAGTCACTTAAGTTTTTAATATACCATGGAATACTACTCAGCCATAATAAATAATCAAATAATTTCTTTTGCAGCAACTTGGAAGGAACTGGAGGCCATTATCCTAAGTGAAGCATCTCAGGAATGATAAAAACGAAAGCTGCATCTTCTCACTTATAATATGAAGCTACATTGTTGGTGTGTGTCGTCATACAGACCATGGGCTGACCATAATGACCATTAGAGATTCAGAGGGGAAAGAATGGGAGGGAGGGTGAGAGGTGAAAGATTACCTACCAGCTACCATGTACGCTATTTGGGTGAGGCATACACTAAAAGCCCAGACTTTACCGCTAGACATTCATCCAGGTTAAAAAAAAAAAAAATTATACCCCCTAAATCTATTGAAATAGAGAAAGAAAGCATGTTTTTAAAAAGTACTTATTTTTTGTACTTTGGAATTAGACAGAATTGGAATGACTTGTAGGCATTATCTAATTGCTCATAGAATTTGAGTAAGTTTTGTAACCTCTTGGAACATCCATTCTTTTTTTGTATAACCTGATTAATACAAATTACCTCATAGGGATGGCAATGATTCAGTTAGGAGAGTCAAAGGTTGACAAAGCAGACAAAGCATGGAGAAGTTTTATGCACTTGAAAAATAAGTAACTTTGACATCAGTCTACGGCAGATAGAGCCGTCATCTCCTGGGTTGCATCTCATGCAGGAGACAGCCAAGTGAGTTATCCCTTTAATGAAAGGTGCAATGGGGAAGAAGAGAGTGCTTGGGGGGGGGGACTAGAAAGGGGGATGATCAAGCAAGATTTCCACAGGAAAGTGAGTCAATGAGAACCAGATGAAGGGATGTGCTAGGGCATGAGGAGGAGGAGGCAATGGCACAGAAGCCAGGGAAGGCTTGCACCAGACAGAGCCTGGCAAGTCTGATCAGTGAAGGAAACCCATGTGTCCAGGGCTGCAAGGATGTATCAGACACTGAAATTGGTGCTTCTCTATAGCCTTGTGAATTACTGTTACAATCTCTGTTCCAGGAATGAGAAAACTAAATCTCAGGTAAGAGTCACTGCTTAGGTAAGGTTAAAATAAAAGAGTTAGGATTAGAATGTGAGCTTTCTGATTCCTAAGCCAATGTTCTTTCTGCTGCCCTAGAGAAAGAAAACATAAACTCAGAAAGATAAGAAAAATTAAAGTCAGTGCTCTTAGCACTGAGGTTTCCAGCCAATTAATCCTGAGGGGCAGAGAAGGTAGGTGATCACTTGCCCGTGGTGCAACCACGTTGACGCTGCCTTGATGGAGACAGGGAAAGCCAATGTTGGCTACCAAGGGATTATTCAAAGCTTGATCCTTCTGAGAGAAAGGAATGATCTTTGCCAAGCATGATTTTCAGATGGCGCAGATGCTTAGAAGACTACAAAGTAACTGTGGGAACAGAACAGAAAGGCCTCACAGTGAGAAACAGGTCTTCAGACAGGATCCTGAACATTCAGCCCTGCTCAGCAATGCAGCCTCACTGAGAATGTCCCACCATGAGTGATTATAGCTTTCTGTGAGCACAAGTGGCCTTCCTGATAAAATGCAGCTCTGAGGAATTAGGGGAGAGGCCCTCATTTGGTTATTTTTCAAGGTCTTTCCTATCTCAGGCCTGCAGCTTTTATTGTTCTGTGGCTGCTTCAAAGGACCTTCTCTGGAAAAGACTCCCACATTCTCTCCCTCCACCTTATCGGCCTCTCTCAGACCCGCTCATTTGCCTAATGGTGTCTCCACAAAAGCAGCAGAAAGCTCCAAATCTGAGCTGAGCAACTTTTGACTATTGGACAGCTGCGTGAATTCCCCTGGCCTCTGTGCTGGAGGCTCAGAACTCACTGGCTAGCTCTTTCCCCCAACTCTTGCCCTTGTAGCAGTCAGCTGCAAATATGAGAATCTCTCCGAATTCAAACCCTCAAGACGTGCTGGGTTCTCCAACATGTCATTGTCTCCAACATTCCCCGGCTGGCATTGCACCCATTGAGCCTGTGGACTTCTCTCCTGCTGCTTCTCTTCTGTGTTTGGACTATAGCCGAGGACCAGGAGTAGATAGAGGCAAAGCTGCCCGATGGGTGACAGCTGTCTCGCAGACAGATTTAAGGAACCATATGAAACCCAGATGTTTGCCTTAGCTGCTGCCTAAACTTTCAAACCTTTGTTTTCGTTTGTAAAGCAGTCATACTAATGAGCCCTCCGCCTTGCCCACTCTGCCCTACTAACCTACTTGCTTCACCTGAATTAGGACAATTATGCCCCTGCCTTGGGGCTCCCGCTCTTCCCTGGGCCTCATAGCCACGTGGTTCACAGTTTCGCGTCAAATGTCGGCGCATCTGAGAGGCCTTTCCTCATCATTCCACAGCAAAGGATGACTCTGCCTCTCCTGCGATTCCTTAAGCCCTTAAACTACGTTTTTCATTTCACTATCCATTGCCACCTGCTATACTATTAGGTAAGTTTAAATTTGTTTAGTTTTTCTTTAGCAAGAAAACAAAAGCTTTATGGGGACTGGGAATAAATCTCTCCTTTTTCCCCCTACGTTATCAAATGACACTTTGCGTAAAATTAGACTTTACTTATTCAATTTAATGTAGTTTGATGAGATTTAATTTAAATAAATACATTACAATTAGATGTAGAACGTTTTTGGTTACCTCTAAAAAAGCTCTCTGTGACCCAGTCTCCATCCCATGCAACAAATTGATCTGATTTCCATAACTCTAAACAACTCTTACTTCTTCCAGAATGGATAAAAATGGAATCATATAACGTGCACTCTCCTGGGCCAGGCTCCTTTAGTCAATATGATGGTTTTAAGATTCTTTCAGGTGCTTTTGAAGATCAGTTGATTGTTTCTTTTTATTACTAAATAGTATCCCATGGTAATGAATGTGCCTCAGTTTAAGTATTGACCTGTTGATGAGCATTCAGGTAGTTACCAGGTTGGGTCTTTAACCAATAAAATTACTACAAACATTTGTGTACAAGTCTTTTTGCAAATATGTTTACATTGTTGTTAAATAAATACCTAGGGGTAGGATTGTTGCTAGGTCACAGGTTCAGCACGTGTTTAACTTGACACTACATCTCTAAGTTTTGGGCGAATGGGTGGAGGGAGGGGGGTTGGAGGGATCACTTCTGAGGTTTATCTTACAAGGGTACAAGTGAATCTTTCTAAGAGTAGAATGTGAATGTTTTAGAACAATAAGAAAATGACATGAAGGCTATGTTAACAAGTTTGATGGAAGTGTTTCGGATTGTGTGTGACAACCCCACACTGTACCCCAGAAGTGCCTTAATGTACATAGTTACCATTCAATTAAAATAAATAAATAAATCTCTATGTTTGTATGGCTATTGATACCCCCACTGTCTAGAACAGTGCCTAGCATTCAATCAGTATTCATTAACTGAAAAACTGCAACAATTAACAATGAGTGGACATAAGTCCAGATCTCTCTAGGCCCAAGTTAGAGCTTTCTCCACAGCTCCAAACTTACTAATCAAGGGACAAATTATTAACCTGTGGGATCCGTCTCAGACTCCTGTGGGCAATGCTGATGTGAGTCCCCTGGTGAAAGTATTCAGGACGGAGCATGAGCGGAGACATCCCTGACAGGAGGCAATGTTCCCTGGCCTTTATATTTAACAGGCCTTGCCTGGCGGTTTCCTTGTCACCAGGGAGCTGCTCTGATAATCCCCAGAGTTCTTCCTCTCCAGACTCTCGCAATCCCATTATCCTCCTGCCTGGAGAGACGGGCTCGGCTGACAACACCGCCAGCACAGAGACGCACGCGGATGTATTAAATTCACCACCTGGTGACTATAATTAAAATTCCTCTCCTTTGATTTATTTTGGTTGGGGGAAAGAAATCATTTACGTTCTTGGAGTTGCAGATAAGAGATGATATATGTCCCATCTATTTCCCTGATAGCTACACTTCCTGCCGCTAACACAGATGGAAAAGAAACTTCAATCACATCCACACTTGACTACCTGTAGTGGAGGAAAGATGAGGCGGTGGAGGGAGAAAGGGAAGACACGAGGAGTGATCCTGAGGAAGGAGATAATGAGCGGCGTGCATATATTTCCGGGAAAGGAATTTCAACCAGAGGGAGATGTACATCTACGTGACACGGAATCGTCTTTTCAGACTGCGAATGCAGCTCTTCTTTTCAATTGGTTAAATAGAGTCGCATATTACCTTGAAGATGACCTCACCCAGGGGTTCTGAGCCTGGTGTCTGTGGACAGACTTGGCGGAGACTGACAATGAGGACAGCAGTCAAGGCATCTTTTCTCACTCTTTCAAAGGGGTTAAAGATCACAAAGAGGTTAAGAAATTTAAGTAAACTGACCTCGTCGAGTCCCCCTGTTTTACAGCTGAGGATATCTAAAGTCCAGGGAGATATGGAAGTCACCCAAATTCGTATTGCCCCTTTATATTTATGTCATGGTCAAAATCAGCGCCCACATCTCCTGACTCTCACATTTGAGTCACCTCATCTGATTGCTTGTCTGCACACCTGCTAGTACGAAGCCCCGGGATGGGTTCTGTACTCCAGTCGGACCAGGCAAGGCAGGTATAACTGATGCCTTTTGACAGAAAAGAAAAAGAAACTCAGAGTCAACTCACATCTTCAAGATGCATTTGATAGTCTTAAATTGGTGTGGCTGCAGGATTCTAATTTCCTCCTTCTGTGGACAGACTCTTACCCACCCTCCTCCCAAAGGTGCCCCCCATCTCCAGAGTGGATGTGTCCTTAGGTTGAGCCAGAGTATGTCACTCCCCTGGTAACTGTGATTGCCCCAAGGCCTAGACACATCATCAAAGCTGAGCCAATCAAAACCTCTGGATTTTTTTTTTTTTTAACCAGAATTTGAAGTTAGATTTTTTTTCTTCATCTCTGGTAAGAGACTGAGGAAGGGACTCCAGGTGAAATAGGGCTGCAGAGGGAAGGTGGGGAGTAAGACTGCCTCTGCCGGATGAGGGGGAAAGACAGAAACCAATAAAACAGCAGTGTCAGGACATCAACCTTCTGGTCCTTTCTTCCCAAGGCTCCCTGTGCCATCACTTCCATTGCTGTGAGCTATCCTGGTCCACTCTCATAGTTCTCTTTTGGGGAGAGGTGGAGTAGAGGAGGATGTTTGGATAAGCTGGTTCCAGTGAGATACGCTATTTGCAGCTAAGTGAGTTCTGCCTAACAGAGTGCCTAAGTGTCGGTAATAAGCACACGCCATGTCTCGGGGACCTGCTGTGTTTGAGAAAACCTTCAGTATCAGTTCAGACAACCACTTACACACCCTTATGCCGACAGGGAGCAGGAAGATGCCTGGGGAAACGGACTATACGCTAAATGCGGAACCTTGAGGAATGGCTGCTTGCTCTTTTCTCTAATTTTGAAGTTACAAGGAAGGTGTCTCATCCCTGTCCTCTATCTCCTCTCTCTCTCTCAATACTCGCTCCTCCTGCCGTACTTTACCATCCGTGGAGTTCTGATGCCCCCTACTGCTGGCTGCCGGCCGCTAACGAACATCCGCACATCTCCCTCCCCCGCCCTGGTCCGGCCTTCTCGGTTTCCTTACCACTTTTTGGTTTGTGTTAATTCTTTCTCTCATTCTGTTTTTCTGTTGTGTGATCTCAGAATCTGGCTCTGTTTTCTCACAATCCTTCAGGTCCTTTTGTATCGTACCCCCCCCACCATCTTTGTCTCAGTAACTCCCCCTTTACTTCCCTCTTTCAGTTCCTGATTTTGTTCTCTCTGTCTCAACCTGCGTCTCAGTCCCCCTCTCTGAATTCCCGGTTCCTGTATTTCCATCTGTTTCACTGGCTTGGTTTCTATGGCGCACCCTCTTGCAGTCCTCAGTCAAATGTTATTTGTTTGCTATTTCCACTGAGAAATACACCAAACTCTCCTGTCACCCTCCTAAGAAATTTAACAAGGGGGTGTTCAGCCTTGCTGAATCCCCAGAAAGTTCTTCTAGCTGGGGAATAAAGCTAGGGGTTCTAGAAAATTAGATTTCTTGAGCACTTTTCACTACCAGCTTGCTATGTAATATGGGGCAAATAATTTTCTCTTTCTGAGCTGCAAGATTTAAAAATGTATGTCTGGCAGGGACTAGAGAGGCAGAGAAGCATATTGGACAGCTCTGGGGTATCTTCCAGATTAAAGAAGAAAGTTGTGGTTTCCTGTGAGAGGGGGTACGTGTCCCAGCGGGCCCTCTGCAGCTCTGTGTGTGATGTGCCCGCTCAGTGGGTCCTGGGGATGGATTGATTCTTTCATTAACAAATAGGACTAATATTCTAAGAACCCTGCTGGCCTGAGTTTGTTCCTCTGCCAAAGTGAGCTATTATTAGCATTTGAAACAAACATCCAAACAGCCTCTCCAAAGTGTATCACCATCCATCTGTGTTCACAGGAGGGAGGGCACTGTTACATGGAGGGTACACATGTGTGATTTAAAACAGGGCCTGTGGCTTTCCAGGAGAACTCTGGCTTGGAGATAGCCCCGAGGGTATGTCCCAGTCTCTACCAGGTCAGATGCCCTGTGCACCTGATCCCACTGTAATGCTCACAATCTTCCTGTAAGGGATTGTTTTATGAGTAAGAAAACTGAGCTTCAAAGAGGTTAGGTATGTTGATAGCCAGAAAGTAGCACGCTTTAAATCTGAAATCTTTTCAGGTATAAAAACATCAGGAATATAAATCAAAAGCACAGGCCGGGTCAGAAGAAGCCCTTGAACTAGACTCTTTACTTCCCTGGGCTCAACTTTTCCCATAAATGAGATGATGAAAGACTCATCCTGGATGTTCTAAGGTCTCTCTAATTTGTAACATATTAAGGTTCTGTCACTCTCCCTATTACTCACTACTCTCCCTGACTTCTTTCCAATTTGTTCTGCTCTTTAATTTATGAGAACATATATATGTCTGTGTATCCTACATCAGACATCGGTGCGTTTCTCTGAAGACAAAGACTATGTCATAGTCAACTTTTCACTTCACATAATGTTTAACACCTTGTGGTTTTAAATATAGTAGACACGGAGTTTGTTTTTCTGTTGTCTGAAGGCAGAAAGAGTGGGAGGGAACGATTCAAGCGCAGAAGCCAGAGAGGAAATATAAAAGACGAGAAGGAAGGAAGGAATGGGAGAGAAAAGCTAAAATGTGTTTTATTACACGACAGAACTCATTTAAGACATAATAGGAGCTTCATTATTGCTTCACTTTTTAAGTGCCAATCACCGCGAAGGCCCCAAAATATTAAAAGAGAAGGAATTAGGAACCTATTGAATATCAAATTGACAATGAAAATTTCAAATCTCTCAAATTAGAAAGGAATCCAGTAAGAAGCAGCAAAGCTCGTGCTTTACAGGGTTATGTCTTTGAAAAACGCCTTTTTTCAGGTCCACGTTTATGCTGCAAAGCGAGATGCCTCTGGAGCACACACACACTCAATCCCCAGCTTCAGAAAAACCACCCAGGGGCCGCTCCCCCCATTATCGCTGCTTCCCCGCAGAGCAGCCTCTCAGGACAGATGCTCACAATCGATACCAAACACCTCACACTTAAATCCATCAATGGAAAGGTTGTTACAATAACAGCAGCTATTTTATGTGGCCACTGATTTCTTTCCGGGCTCCAAAACCCAAAGGTAGGAAATAATAACTGGTCATTTTTCATCAAGACAGACAATGCAGCAGGACAATGGGAGCGAAGACTCTTCCTGTAACCCACGCGGCAGCCCGTGTGAAACACTGCCTGAAGAAAAGGTTAAAAACCCACCTCCTGGGAGGTCGCTGTGCTGTGGGGCGATGAAAACCAGCTATAAGAATCCACAATGAACATTAGAAAAACAGCACTGGGTGTTCCCACGTTCCTGGGAAAAGCCATCACTGTGTTTCGTGTGAGCCTCCAAAGGAGGCTGGGTGACTGGCAAAGCTTCCGCCCCATTTCACAGATGGGCAAGCAGAGACGCACAGGGGAGAGGCTTATTAACTGGCAAGACTAGGGCTAACGCCAGAACTCTCTCTCAATCTAGTCTTGTATGTGTGTGTGTGTGTGTGTGTGTGTTTGCTTTTTTCCCCCTCAAATTGCACAACAAGCAAATAATTCAGTGATATAGATCCAAATATTAATGGAGGCAAAACAAAATGTGTTTTTGAAGAATATTTAATGCCCTGGGGAAGTGTTTACAGTATAAAAATTAAGTGAAACTGTAAGTATGTGTGCACCTGTGTATTATAGCACTGATTTTTAAAAGATTTAACTTAGAAACATGCACACAGAAGGTATTCCTGGAGGGTGACTTGGCGAGCGACACTGGGGGTTTTCTTATGCTTCCCTGTACATTTCTTAAATTGTGCACCTATTCCTAGTATGTTAATTTGGCTATATAATTTGAATTACTAAAATATATGTGTATGTGCACACACATACATCTATACATAAATCAAAATTAGAGGGCAGTGCCTGAGGCTCAGTGAGTAGGGCACCGTCCCCATTTACCAAGGGTAGTGGGTTCAAACCTGGGCCTGGCCAAACTGCAACAAAAAAATAGCCAGGTGTTGTGCTGGGCACCCGTAGTCCCAGCTACTCAGGAGGCTGAGGCAAGAGAATTGCCTAAGCCTAGGAGTTAGAGGTTGCTGTGAGTTATGATGCCACAGCACTCTACTGAGGGTGACAAAGTAAGACTCTGGGGTGATTGGTGGGGTCACCTCTATGGTTTATCTTACAACGGTACAAGTGAATCTTTCTAAAAGCAGAGTATGAATGTCTTAACTCAATAAGAAAATGACACGAAGGCTACGTTAACCAGTTTGATGAGAGTATTTCGAATGTATATGAAAACACCACACTGTACCCCATGATTGCATTAATGTACACAGCTATGATTTAATAAAAAAAAAATAGTAAGACTCTGTCTCTATAAAAAAAAAAAATCAAAATTAGAAAATCACAAGAGAAAAATCCTTTGCTTGCTTTTCCTTGCTTGGCCTTTTAGAGGTCAAACCCTCTAGTCAACCTCATGACCTAAGTCAAACACTCCATGTCTCTGAGCCTTGGCACCTTCATCTGTCAGAAAAGGCATATTTCTATCTCTTGCCTAATTTATATGTTCTTTGAGGACAATAAGGAAGAATCAAGATTTTGTGCCTTGAGCCCAAATGTGCAGGCAGACAGGAAGCAGGGCTGTGATCAGACAGGGGGATCCCTGCTTTTGAAACCACAAATTTATTCAGAATTTTGTTCTGTCTTCACCAAGCTGTGGGCTGAAGCAGCCCCCGTGATTATCACTTCCCAAGCAAATGGATGCATATCAAGGGAGGCAGATGTGGCTCTGGTGGAGGGGGTGGGAGCCTCTAATTGCAGGATTTACATGAGATTCCCAGGAGGCAGAGAACAGACAGCTGAGGAGACACCACAAGTTATTTCCTGAAGCAGAGACAGATGGGGAGGCTTCCAGAAGAGCCTGCCCCATTTCTGGCCCATGGGGTCTTTGTAGGTAGAAAAAGAAGTTAAAACTGGGACTGGGTGGCAAAGGATTGAATTAAAGTCAAGGTAAATTTATTGAACAGATACTTTCTGTGAGGCACAGTGACATTGGGGAGAAAAAAAACAACAGAGAAATGAGAATGGGGAAATAATAATTTTCTAGCACCTATTCCATATCAGACACTCTGTTAGACTAAATTGTCCCATTTCATCTTTGAGATTAATTTGTAAGTTAGTGCATAGATAAGTACATGTTCAACAAAGAGCCCCCGAGTATGTCTGCATGTCTGCAAATGTGCCATGCTTACTTGCACTAGGCTTCCTTTTCATATGCTGTTCCTCTGACAGCCATGCCTTTCCCACCCTCCCTGCTTAACTCCTTTAGGAATTAGTGCCATGCCCACTCACTCCCAGAAGCCTGTTTTCATCCATCTGCATTCAGGCTAGTTGAGATTCCCAAATCTGAACTCCCACTGCATTCTGTATAATTTTTTGTCATTGTGTATTTGCTTATCTACATTCATCACTACATTGCACACATTTTTGTGGTTGTTTTGTTGTGTTTTTACCCTCTAGGATCTCTGGTGCCTAATACATTGCCCACAGAACAGAAGGTGCTCTTTAAAAAAGGAAAAAAGGAAGAAAATTATATTATTCCATAGAAAGAATAAAAGAATAAATGTCTTTTAAAAAGAGTAAATAAATGCTATGCAAATTAATACATCAGTGAAAGCAAGAAGTTCTAAATGCTGTGGGTGGAGAAAGCGAAAGGATAGGTTAAAAAAGAAAATAAACACTGAAACTGAGCCAAGATGGCAAAAACAGATAGGTCAGAAAGAGCAGCATCAAAATAGCAACACATTCAGGAAAACCATGACTATTTTTAGCCTGTACTTTCCCCAAAACAGCACTATGTTTCTTGCAATTGACCTGTGTATTTTGAAAATTTCCAGCCACCCTGCCAATTTCATATCTGGGACATCCTTTGAGACTCATGTAAAAGCTTCAGACTCCGCCTGCCCCAAATCTGGAAGTGGGCAACTACCTTCTCTGATCCTGCTGAATCAGGGTACGTATGTGTGTAGCTTTGCACCTGGTTCTGATCATCAGTCTCATCTAGGTCCTTCCACTGCAGCAGTGGGCATCCTTGCACCATACAGAAAACTATACTAGTCTCATACAGCCCATAAATCTAGCATATCACAGTTTCATAGTAATGCAACTGCCAACCGTAAAACAATATTCTGTTTCTTTAAATGTCTTGCTATTGACAAAGACATTCAATGTTATCATTTGCCTTTTCTCATGTAATCTTCATGAAAGTCTGAGAGCAGCAGTTGTGATCATCTTTGTTTGAGAGACAAGCTACTGAGACTCAAGAGATTTCTTACTTTTCTTTGGTTGCAGCGTCTCGGATACCTTGTGGGTTTTCTCTCCTTTCTCACTCTCTTCCATTATCAATACTTATAGTTGAGACTATTAATGTTCACGCATATCTGCTGCTTCTGTCCTTCCCGGCTCTCCTTCCCGGCTCTCCTTCCCGGCCCTCTATGATTAGGAAGCACCATGTTACTAATTCTGGTCAATTAAATGTCAACACGTGCACCTGTCCTTTGGGCACATAGAATATTGGACACCTTGCTGGTACAAGATCATTCAACACCATCCTCCTCCCTCAAAGTCACATGTCTCCTTCTTCCCCTGTTAGAGCCTCATGTTGAGAACATGGAGCCACAGATACCATGTTGGAAGGAGAGTTGAACCACTGAAGACCATGATATACTACAGATGAGTGAGAATTAAACGGTCATGGTGTTAATCCTAAAATATCCTTTGGAGGATATTTGTTAGTGCAGTGTAACTCATTCTCACATATGATGAATTGCAAAGCCCCCCCAATACTCAGGGGTTTTGTACCCACACTTGCCAGAGGTTTTCCAGTTCTCAAGATTTAATGCTCACCCGGTGAGTCCCTGCAGAGCGTTAATTGTGACTCTATAATTATCTCTAGAAGTGCACTTAAAGTTCAGTTCCAGATCAATACTCCTCCCCGCCACTGCCCCCTGCATGCTCCCCTCCCCTGCCTCATTAAAATAACCAAGCTAGGCTACCCCAGTTGCACTTACTGACTCCCTATTCTTACCAGTTCCATGGAGCTAGTGATTATAGAAAAGACCAGAGAGTCAAAAGATCTGTTGCAAAATCAGAAGACCTTTGGAGTTGGAAGAAGTCACCCAGTGGTGGAATCAAGAATATGGAAAGAGGGATCTGCCTAGGCCAATGCCTGCCCACCCTCTTGGGCAAAGTGGCAAAATGACTCAGTTTTACACACAAATACCTCCAGGGGAAGGGCCTTGACTTGCCCACAAAGCACTTCTTCCATCTTTGAACAGTCTGCCTCTTTAGATAGTTCTTCACTGTCTTGGGACTATGTATTCCATCCAGGGCCTTGACTGTACCCCTTGAACCTCAGATGAAGAGGTTTCTTTAAGAAACCTAGCCTTCTTTAAGAATTTAAAAACAGTGGTCAGTTCTTCCCCAGTTGATCATAGCATCTCCATTTTCAGTGTAAGAAAAATGAACATAAAAAAAAAATACCCTTGTGGGGAGAGAGAACTGACCAAGATCACAAAGCCATAAAGCTTCTGGCTCTTGATCCAGTGCTGTTTGTATTTATTTATTTACCTATTTATTCAACAAATATTTTACAAATGCATATATATGTATATATATATGTATGTATGTATACACATAGCAACTAATATAGGGCTTACAATTTAAGTGTGATTTAACTCTGCCCACAGAAGAACAAAAATTTTAGTAAAATATAAGACATGTGGACAGATAAAGCTACCGCTACTATAGTTGGAAGGAAGTGAAGGGAATTATACTCATTAAATGCTATTTAAATGTCAAACTCTGCCATACACAGCAATATATTATTTAATTTCTCAACTATATTCTAAGGTCGACACTATCACATCATTTTGCTCATTTAAAAACTCAAAACTGTCTCAGTTTATTTGTCATTGATACATAAGACATCACCCAATTATAGTGATATATAACAATTTTATTATTCTCAGAGGTTCTGTGGGCCAGGAATTAGGGCAGGATATATCAGGGGTGGCTTATTTATCCTCCAAGATACCTGGGGAAGTGGGGAAGTCTCAAAGGTCTAGAGACTAAAATAATCAAGAGATTTCTTCACCAGTAAGTCTGGAACCTGAGCTGAAATCAGGGTTGGCTCAGTTGAGACTATCTATCAGAGGCACCTACAGGTGGCCTATCCACATGGCTTGGGCTTCTGGTGGCAGTTGGCTTCTGACAGCATCTGAAGTCATATAATGTCATTTCCATGGTATTCTTTTGGTTGAGGTATCTGCCGGGCAAGTGTGGATTAACTTACAAATTAGACACCAGTTTTTAATGGAGAAGTGAAAATGTCACAGTGCAGAAGTAGCTGTGGTGTAACTGCAGCACACATTGAAGGGCCATGTTATGTGGCTGGTACACAGGGAGGAAGGTGATGGAGCCAGGCCACTCCGGCTCCAGCAGATTTTTCTGTGATACTTCAGAACATGGGAAGATTGTTAGATTATTCAAGAATCTATAGAGGAGGGACTATTTGGAATAGACTTTGAAAGAAGAGGGAGATTTGGCCCAGGTGGAAGCAAAGATCCTTCTGGATATGGAGTAAAGTGTGCCTGAGTCACAAAATCAGCCACTATAGACTTCCTTCACTGTCTCCAGGCTGTTTTCTATTCCAAACAAAGATAATTGTGGATAATTATCCCCTCCCAACAGTAAGCAGGAACACTAGACATTGAAAAGATTTTGTGACAAAACTGGTGTTTTTTGCCAGAGGGTAAGGTTGCCTGGATGACTGTTGTCCATGTAGGAAACTAAGCTCATTACATAGCCTAGAAATAGGCAGACAGAAAGAACAGGGTCAAATGGAACAAGAAAAAAATAATCTCAATTTGGGAGACTGGGCATGATGTAACCATCCATGATAAGCAGCATGTGAGGACAGGTGGAACCCATCACTCTGCAGTGGTGGCCTCTAGAGCTCCTGGGCAATCAAAAATAGATCAAAGAGCACTTAGAATGAGAACCTTATGGGATTTCATTGGCCAATCGTATACCCCATACAAAGGGAGTAGAGTTCAGGCTTAAATCATAGAAGAAGAGGTTTTCATGGAGATTTTATGGGTGCCCAGTGAAACTGCTCTGTATGATACTATTTTGGATGAAAATTTTTTTCCATTACATATTTTAAACTGTAAAGAACAGTTATGATTTTAGCAGACATTTTGAAGATGGCGAAAAACATAAATGAAAAAAGTTATGAGTACCAACATTCTAACAATTTTCAATGTCCTCTCTCACCAGTCTCATCACCTACCTAACACATCCCCATAGCCACTAACACCTACATCATAGCCCGTTATGTTATATATTTATTCATTACTTGTTTATTAATGCCCATGAGAATGGATGTTCCATGTGGAGAGTCATTTGGTTCTACATTTTCTGCATGAGAACAATGTGTGCACATGGTGGTCACATAATATTTGAAAATAAATCAGTCCCCAGGGCTGGGGAAGAAATATTGACAAGCACCCTTTCCCCTAGTCTTGAGATGGAGCATTTGACCCCATAACAGCATCAGTGAGCCAAGAGTGGTTTTCTTACCACCAGCACCAGAATTCCAAATTCAGCCTGGGAAACTCAACTTCAGGGAGGTCTGGGATGCAAGGTAGGGTCTTCAATGCAATAGTTATATGACCTTAGCCTATCACTTAGCTTTTCTGAGCACTAATTTCCTTGTTTGTGAAAAACATATTTCTACCAGAAGTTTGTTGTAAGGATCAAGTCAAGAAGTTATTGGGCAGATGATGATGAGATAGGGCTCCCTCTGTCAGGCAAAGCCCACATTACTTGCTGTCAAGCTTGTGGAAGAAAAGGACAAGATAAAATAAAAGAAGCAACGAGACAAAGAGGGACAAGCAGAGACAAGGAAGAGTAGGAGGGCAGGAGATGGGAAAAAGAGATACCTATTAAAAGGGGAAAGGAAGGGAAAAGTAAGTGTAGAAGAGAGATAAATGGGAGGAGCATACATGGTCAAGGGGAAGAAGGAAAAGAAAAGAAAAGAAAAGAAAAGAAAGGAAAGGAAAGGAAGGTTGAGAAGGAGTGTGAGGAAGATAGAGAAAATGAGGAGTGTAAGTAACAAGGGACCATAAGATTGACAGGAAGGAGAGAAGAAATATGGAAGGAGGGAGGGTGGGAGGAAGACGAGGAAGGGTCAGAAAAGAGAAGGAAAAGGAAGGGAAGGGAAAAAGGAAGTGAGGGAGGAATAGAGGGATAAGAAGGAGGAAAGGAAGAAAAGGAGGGAAAGGGGGAGGGAGGCAAAGAAGGAAAGGGGAAGTAGAAAACAAGCAGGAAAGAAAGTTAAAGCTTGAGAAGGGAGAAAATTATTACAAGAAACAAGTGCAAATGGAAGAAATGGAGAGGTCCTTGAACACGGGACGCCAGGATTGCCAGAATTAACTTCAGAGCTCAGGGATTACTGACTGTCCCCCAAATCCAGACTGCAGGCATGTTTGTCCCTCCATCTGTTGGTTCTTGCCTTGGCCAACCCTTCCAGGAGGAGCTCAATCCAGTCAGATTGCAGAGCTCAGGTCCCCAGAGAGTCTGGACTCACCCCTCCTGAACTAATCCTTCATTTCATGCTCCCGAACCCCTCTGATTGGGTCTGACAATTAGTGCAGCCTTGGCTGGAATGCACCTCTGTGTTTATGGCCGATGTCAGCTCCAGCAGACACCATTAGCCCTGACTTTATGGGGATTTATTCAGCCTATTACCATGAC
Source organism: Galagoides demidoff (assembly GCA_963574575.1). Taxonomy (NCBI): domain Eukaryota; kingdom Metazoa; phylum Chordata; class Mammalia; order Primates; family Galagidae; genus Galagoides; species Galagoides demidoff. The sequence continues at coordinate 32,367 of CAUYQV010007065.1, forward strand.
TCATACTCTAGTAATGAGGTCTCTCTCCCAGGAGTTCAGCACTTTGCTACTGGCACCCTTCCTTCCTGCTTCCCCCAGTGGTTATGTTTTTGTTTTATTTGTTTTCCAGATTTTTCTAGCTTCCCCTTTGGCCTCAACTACTATTTGAGGAGGGTGGGGGGCAGGAAGTGGTCACTGTGACTTCTTTCTTGCAAAAACATGGAGCCCCTCAGAACCACTTGGCTAAATCAAGTCTATAAACAAGTAGTGAGAAAACATACAATATGAAGAAAACGGGGCTTATAGTTTAGGGAGACAGGAGGGAGTCTTGAATTTCCTATTAAGAACCCAGACCTGGGGAAAAAAAATGTTGATTTTTTTTATCTTCCTAGATTATGTTATCCTCCTTAACAGAATCCAGAATGTCAGAGATGGAACAGAACTTAGACTAAAGAGACACACCAAAGTCTCAGCACATAGATGGGGAAACTAAGGTCCAAAGAGATGAAGAGATTTATTTACTCAACATCTCACAATGTGTCCTAGTTAGATCTTGAATGCATAACTTTTGATTCCTCTTTTCTCTACATTCTTTTAATTTATTAATTCATGTATCCATTCAAGCAAATAGTTGAGATAACAGTAAGGGTTAACTCTTCTCTGAAGCCTTCCAAGACACTCATGTTTAGCTGGGTCCCTACTGTCATTCTATGCCTCCTGAACCCTGAGTTCCTACACTGGAATTATGTGTTTCACTGCTACATTTACTTTCCTATGCATGAGGAGGGTGTCTCCTCTTCTAGACTGGGATCATCAGGACAGAGAACTGATCTTACTCACTTATGTAACCCTATCCCTGGTGCAAGACTTGGGGTAAAAGTGTAAGAAAAGTTTGAGAAAGGAATTAATGAATGAATAGGCTCCAAGAGCTTCAAACTTCTGATCACCCACTAAGCTGGCAGGGAGTATCCCAGTTCAAGCAGCTAACCCAGTGCAAACTCTTTTTTGAGTAGATCACACCTACCCCTTTCCTCTTGCCTTCCAGATCTGCATTTTCTTGTACTACGGGGCAATGTGAGCCACCTTCCTTATGAGAGACTGATTCATATCGATTTAGAATTTTACAGAGATTTATTAGAACTTGAAGATGAAATAATAAGCCTGTGATCCCATGGGGGCTGGCATGACCATTTTCAAGGTTCAACATTCCCTTAGTTGACTTTAGAGATCACTAAGGATCCTACGCAAACTGAGCCAAATACAGCTTTTAAAAAAAAACAGCATCAGGTCATCAAATCCCAGCAAAAAGAAGGGAAAAGAAAGAGCTAGAGGGAGGTTTAATTCACCTGCCAACCTGATTTGGATGCTTTCTGATATCTCTTAAGTCTGAAGGGAGGGGGAAGAAGACTCTTAAGGGAAAAGGTCCCCCATTCCCAGGATAAAGACCCACTGTGGTCTGCAAGTGGGCAAGAAACAAACAGGCAGCCATTTCCACCCAGGTAGACTATAAATCCAGCCTTTATTACCTTTTATTATGTTGTTTCAACAGACTCTTAAAGACAGCACAACGGTCGGCTGATAGCTGCACTAAATCTCTTTCATTTTCTCCTCATATTACTTTCGCCTCCTGGATTTTTTTTCCTCTCTCTCTCTCTCTCCATGAGTCAAATTTTATTGGTCTTCTCTAGAGGACGGCAGTAGAATGGAAACGTTGTTTATGATTGGAAAAGAAAACCAAACAACCCCCAAACCTCAAAACTGTGAGCTAGCAATGAATGAATGTGTGCAACCTATATGTGTATAATTTTTGAATTTATATGCAGATACACATATACATAAACACCCACTCATATATATAAGCCAGGAAGGCAAAGGAATGGCATAAATCTAATTATAGCAAAATGGGGGTAGGTGGAGGGGGTGACAAAAATGAACCTAAGAACAATTTACTGCCAACATGGCAAAGGCTGAGATGGAATTAAAATAAACTAAGGGTCACAATTTTTAAAAGCCTCACTTAAAGAATAGATTTCTGTTAAGAGCCAAAAAGAGGTCCCAAGAATACCAAGAGGTGAGAAAAGGCAGGGAGGGGAAGAGCGAGAGAGTGAGAGAGAAAGGGGGAAAGAAGGAGGAGTAAGAGGAGGCAAAAGAAGGAAAAGAGAAGAAAGGGAAGAAGAGGAGAGAAGAGGAGAATGGGAGTGCAGAACGGAAGGAGAATAAGAATGAAATGTATTAGGGAAAATTAAATTCTAGGATCTTTCTGTCTCAGCTCTACAGCAAGGCCCAAAAACATGTCCATTGCATGTGCTGAAGCAGATGTTGAACAAAGACCTTCAAGTTTTCATTTTCTTTATTAATCAATTATTAGGACCTTTGAAGGAATTGAACACTCCATCTTACTACCCCTCCTCATCCTTACACATGACTTACATTCACACAAGCATATTGCACCCCCACCCCACAGATGTGGCCATCACCATTCACTAAAGACTCTTTAATCTACCTTGTATTTATTCTGATAGAGTCAGCCAGTGCTCCTCCTCATCCCTGAATCTGTCCCATTGCTCAGATTTTTCTCTGAGCCTCTTGCCCTCCTTCAGCCACTGCCTCACTGATGTTTCTGGACCATCATGGCTAGAAGAACTTTTTCACATTTGCATCATTCTGTCTTTAAGACCTGACTTTCAGCTCCTTGAGAACTGGTGCCACATGCACACCCTCAAGATGGGCTGACTGCCTCCTTCAAAGCCTTGCTCTACCTTTTACTAATTGTGTAATCTTGGGGAAGCTAAAATCTCAGGGGAGTCTCTGTATCTTTATTTGTCAAATGGAGGAGATACTAATCATGGTGCTGTAGCCAGGTTTAAATAAGATGAGAGGTGAAAAGTGCTGGCCCTACCCTCCTGTCCAACTCTTTGCCACTTTTGGACTGAGAGACAGTGAGGCAAGTGACCTAGGTTCTAAATTTTGCTTCAGGAAAGGAATTTTACACCCACTGTTTTGAGGCAGCATGAGATAGATAGTATAATACAGTCGTTACAAGTTCATGTGGCGATGCTGGACTTCATGGATTCGAATGCAACTTACCCTACTTGCTGCTGTGCAACCTTTGGGTGAATTACTTAACTTCTCTTTGCCCTTATTTTCTCATTTTAAAATCTGTTAGTGGCACATTCTCTAGAGTGCTCTTTCAGGGATGTAATGAGTTAAGTGAAGTGCTTGGAACAGTTCTAGACACGTGGGCAAGTTTCCATACATATTAACAATGATCATCATGACTTCAGTGAAGAACACAGACACAAGATGTAAGCTCATCAAGTGGTAATCTATCTCCATTCAGGAGATAAAATCCTCCCACTTCTAGGGTTAAAATCTATCAATACAGGCACTGCACCGCAAGGAAATGGAATTTTCATCTTGTATAGTCAAGGTGAATGTTTGATGCCATCAATATCAAGAATTTATTTTTCATTTGTATTCCTTATGCTCCAATGTACTTTGTTCAAGTACAGCATTTGCCCAATCAGATCCCATGCCCAGAACTTGGGAATTCACCAGATAGGAAACTTTTGTTGTTTCTAATGAGGAAACCAATTCTTCAAGCCTTGTTAGAATTGCCAAACAGGGTCTCCTGCTGGGCAGCTTCATTTACTTAGCATCTCCTGCTGAGAGACACCAGTACCATTCACAGAACAGAAGACAGACAACTGAATGAGAAATACCAATTTAAATGCTGAAATTTGTCATCACCTTCTGGAGAAAAAGAACAGATTTTTTTTTTTAAACAAAATGAATTTTAGGAGTTAGGCAAAGCCATTGCAGTTATACTCTAAAAATGTCAGAGTTAAACAATAAAATGTTAAGAGCTTCTAAAATGACAAACCTCCAATTAACAGAAAGCAGTGAGGAAGGAATGATTCTTAGGCTACTTCCTAGTTCAGTAAGAAAGTGCTGTAACCCATTAGTGATGTCTGCCATGGGCAAGGAGTTGGACACTGTTGGACCAATTTGCCATGTTCTTTCTGTTCCTGATCTAGACCAACTTCCTAATATTACAGATGTGTTCGAGTTCCCTAAATGGAGGTTCAGACTGTACTGGTTTTTAAATGTCATTTTAGTACATGCAAATTTACTAAGATATGAAGAGCTGAATAAATAAGAATGATTTGTGTATTCTTGGCAAGCAATTGGATACAGCTAAACAGATTTTATGGACTCTTGAATAATGTTATTTCTCAAATAGTTTAAACCATCTTTTCCCCATCCCCATTGGTAATTTTGTTTTTAATCCTTACTAGCCATTAAAAATAGGCTGACACTTGTTAAAATCTTTACTGATTCTAAAATAGTAAAATGTAGAAATAAATTGGGTTTTACAAAGAATACTGGAATAAACAAATCAAGTAAAGCATATATGATTACCGTAGGTAATCTTCTAAGAAATTTAACTTAAAGAGTTCTGTTGTTTGGGGGGTGCTTTGTTTTTGTTTTGTTTTGTTTTGTTTTAATCTTTCATGTAGTTCACAGATTCATGGATTTCTCCTGCTGCTATTGTTGTTGCCTTAACAATAATACTAATGATACAATTGTTTGTGATTCACACTCTGGGTATTTAAAAAAACAGAAAACCCAAAAATTTCTTTCCCTTAGGTTATCTCACTTGATCTTCACATTAGCCCCATGAGGTGGCTATGGGAAGAATTTTTATCCCCATTTAACAGAGAAGGAAATTGAGCTTCAGAGATAACTGGAAATTGAATTCCAGAGATAAATGGATGGAAATAACAATGAAACTCATTCTCTCTCTTTCTCTCTCTCCCCTCACTTCTCTCTCTCTCTCTCTCTGTCTCTCTCCTCTTTTTCCTCTCTCTCCTCTCTCTTCTCTCTCTCTCCAGATTGTATAAGCTAATGTCACTGATTTGGTCCAAGTTTTAGCCCATCAACCCTAATATCCCTGTGCAACAAATCAGAATAAGTCAAGTTACAAATTGTCAAATACTAAACCAAAGGCAGAGGATTCCACAATAAGTGAATGATGAAAGTCATTTTCGGTGGTAGGAGTCATAAATGAGAAAGATCGAGTATGATTCTCAAAATTAGATAAAACAAAAAGAAGGAGATGACAATAAAAGGCATCTCAGAGAAGTCTCAGAAATGTGGTGTAAAATTCTTACCTTGAAATTTCGTGGAGAAAAAGATTCTACACAGTTCCTTAGAGTTAAACAAATAGAGGAACAACAAAGAAACTTCTAGTTGGAGTTAAACAAATGAAGACTATTTCTGACTCGTCCTGTTTTCTGGTTGTTACACCCACAGTCTGCATGCAGCCACCACAAGTGGGCCCACGGTGGGCAGTGACCTCGCTCAAACATACCACATGGTTTGTAGTGACCTACACAGCTGGACATTAACTTAGTTTTCGCCATTTGCCGGATGCCTGACCTCAAGCATAAACTTCACTCCCAGATCTTTTTTTTGTTTGTTTGTTTTTCTTTCTGCTTAATTTGTCTGAAAGGAATAATGGTATTTCTTTTCCAGGGTTGGCATAAGATCATCACAGCCTACAAAAAGCACCTGGCACATCGCATGTGCTCAGGGCATTAGTTCCCATCCTCATTTCTTACTGTCTGAAGCACCTTTGTGGCTCAAAAGGAAAGAAAATATTTGATTTTCTCTAAGTAGATCCCAGCCTGCAGATGAGAAAATCAGTGCTGAAATTGAACTTTGTGTGTATGTGTGACATAGGGTAGAACATTTCATCAATTTCTACCACTGTTCAGCTATAGATCTAGGGTAGATCTACAGGAAAGCCTGGAAGGGACTCTAAATTAAATCAACCTGGTAAATTGCTCAGGGATGGTGATGCTGAAAGAAAATAATAATAATAATTTCAAGTTTCTTGTAGTTTGCAGCTTGATCTAGTAGATGCCATTATTTAGAAATGTTATAAATATCTGTTTAATGAGTGTGAGGCAAGTGACAACACCTAGCATGTGTGGGAATAGGTAACGCTTACTGCAGTAGGGCCCTTTCATGGAATAAATAAAGTTTGATTCATATGAACTCAAAAGGGTGAGGTAAGAAAAACTGGAATTTTAGGATTTCATGATGAATGAAACGTAACTATACCTCTTTACCCATATCTTTACTATGTAAATCTGTAAGGATGCTATCCGTGCATTTGCAATGTAAATGATAAGTGTACCTCTACTGTATCAAAATATTTCCTCTATAAAGTTCCTTTTGAGATTGATAAGAAACTACAGTTGACACACCACTTAATACCATACATGAGGATATGTCTAATATACAAAGAAATAATTTCCACTAGTAAGCTACCTAACCATTACTTACCCCCAAAGTCTTTGTTCATGCTATGTCTTGGCTAGATAAAAATTTTAATAACGTGTGTGAAAGCTTACTTCAGCCAGAAAGCTATATTTCACGGGTTGACCACCATTATTAATCAATGTTCTTTGGACACAAATGTTTCATTATATGAAGTACAATTTCTCTTTAGCGAGGTGACATGTTGATCTGCCATTGCTGGTTAATACTGTAACTTGAAGGACCTTATTAAGTATCATCAGGACCTTAGTAGATGTGGAAGAATTAAGATAGATGATCTAGGGGGCAGGACGTGTGGAACATGAAAGCCACTGAGGGAAGGCCAAGTGGAGGGTGGAGTGGGGGCTTGTGACGGTGCTGAACATCTCTGGTAGGAGAGGGACAAGTAAGAGGCATTAGCTGTAGGGACAGGAATGGATGATGGTGCAGGTGCCCACCAAATGTCTTTCACATATTTGACTAGTGTCCTGAGTATACCCTGTGCAGTAGCACATGGTGCCTGTCATCGGATCTGTACGTAACAACAGCAAACATGAAAGGCAGGGTCCCTGGCCCCAGAGTTTGTGCACAGTGCATTTTCTATAAATGTGGTCCCTGGTCCCAGGAACTTTACAGAAATGTGAATTTTCAAAACCCACTCCAGACCTACTAAATCAGAAGTGCTGGGCTGGGGTAGACTCCAGTAATCTGTTTCATAAACTCTCTAGGAGATGTTGAGAACGACTGATCGAATGGAAAGTGTTCTCCAACTTCAGTATCAAAAATCTACCCTGGCACAGAGAGTGTGAACGGGAAGCCGAGCTTCAAATGGCAGGAAAGTTTCTAATAAAGTTCCTTGATTTCCTGCCCATCTCTTTGCCTACACAAGTCACTTGGTATTTCTGTGACGTTGCCTGGTGCCTGGGGCCTCAAATGTTTCCACTTACCAGAATTACTGTTGAGCTTTTCATTCACTCAGTCATTCCTCTACTCCTTCATTTATTCATCCTTAAAACCTTTGTGGGAGTTTTGTATTAGACACTCTCAGGCATGCAGTTCAGTGGCAAAAAAAGATGAGTGTTAGCCTTGCTCTTGCACAGTTCAGAGTCGAAATGGGATGTCAGAATATAAACAATCGCAAAAGAAATAATCTCGAAATTTTAATAAATGTTACAGAGCAGAACAACCTGAATGGGGTTGCATTGTGGGGAGCCAAGAGGTGGGGTACCACTTAACTGGAGTTCTCTCTCAAGAGGTGACATTTAAGCTGAGCTGAAGGATGACTAGGCATTAAGTGAGAAGGGGGACTCGCCTGAGCAAAGGTCTACAGGGAGGAAAACCTCAGTGTGTTCAGGAACTAAGGAGGGCAGTGCGACTGGCCTTCAGAGAACAAGGGACACGTTTTCGGGTTGGAGATTGAAACCATGTAGGTTGGTAGAGACCAAAGCATGCAGCCTGGGAGGACACTGAGGACAGGGAACAGAGAAGACTCATTTTAAGTTGAAAATGATCACTGTGGTTACTGAGAGCAAAACGGACGTGGTAGAGCTATGAAAACTGGAAGACGAGCTCAGAGGAGCCTGCTGCCACAGCCTGACTGAGTGTCTAAGTGACAGATGATGGCATGAAGGGGGAAGGGAGTCTCAGGTGATGCAATGGCTTATAAAGCAAGCATCCCTCCATCTAGATCAGATTGTCACTCACTGGAACAGCTACCCAACTAAAAGGTTCCCACTAAACTCAGCAGCTAGCTAGGTAGAGAGAAGGAGTATTCCCCTATATGATGACCTTAGGCAAGCCCTTGCTCAGAAATCTCTCCTCCCTTGTACCACCAGTCCACTACCACCTCTTAGGTTCTTTTTCCTAAGTGTTGCACTCCCCATTGTTCTTTTAAAGTTCAAGTCCCCTGGGGAATTAAAGCTCTGAACTGTCTTTGAGAACACTGAGCGTGTCAGCTGTCTCCTGACAGAGGCAGGTTGCAAGGTGTCTTGGTTACAAAGCTGATGCTCTGCTGTGACCCCGGTTTCCCTCTAACCCAGGTCAGAACAGGGATGCGATGTGACTGACACTTCTTACCCCACACATGGCCTCTGGTGACTGGAGGTTGACACCTTCACCAGCCCTCCCTCCAGGGTGCCCCATCATCTCTCCTCCTGGAGCTGACAGCACATTGGCATGGCTGACAAATGACTCATTTCCAGCCACATAAAATGGCTTCAATCTTCTCTTTTTGAAGTCGCGCAGATTACCTCCTCCGCCTCCTGCTTTTCTGACAACCTCACTCCAGCAGTGCATTATGTTAAAAACCACACTTATTATGCCAGAGTGGTTCTGGCACAATTAGACTTCAGTTTTTTATCACAGATGTTGCTATGCCTGAAGTGACCTGTGTTCCTGGGACCTGCACAGCCAGAGTCAAGGGATCCAGCGCCCCCCAGATCGTAAACCACCTCCGCAGGGAGAATAAAGGCAACCCGTCCTGCACTCTTTCAGTTCTATTTGAATGTGGGGTTCCTGCATGCACTGTCACCCAGGTCAGAAACCAAGACTCCTTCCCCACCTTCCTCCCACCTGGCCAGTCAGTCCCAAGTGTGCTTCTGTCTTTTGTTTTGACGTCTCTCTAATGGCCCTCTTATCATGCCCCTGATCAGCCCACCCTCACCCTTCTCTTAGAATACTGAAAACTCCGTCATGTCCACATCTCTTCCTCTGGTCCTGCCCCTTGCTCAACAGCCTCCAAAGTAATTGTTGTAAAATGCAGATTGGTTCATCTGCACTCAGTGCTCTCAACTCTTTAACAGCATCCCGCTGACCTTGGGCCAGTCTTCAGCTTAGAACTCAAAGTTCTCTAAATACCCTTCACACTGCTTGCCTCCAGACTCCCTTCACCCAAGGCCTGTTATGATCTCAGTCATCAGGCTGCTTAGAGGTCATACCCCCGTACCCCCAAGCCTGGGCTCCTTTACATCCTTGCCTAAGTTCCTTCTTACTTGAATGCCTGGTTTTCCTTCTTCATCGCCTCACTAATAATTTTTAATCTTGCAGGGCTATTTCACCACCAAGAAATCTTTCGTGAAATACCATCCCCAAAGGGATTAAGGGATCCTCTTTAAGACGCGAAGACTCCTTGCTGCCCTCTGTCTTGCTCTGAATCTCATTAATGTATTGGTTCTTCCGCTTGTCTTCTGTCCCACTGAACTAGGAGCTCTTTGAAGGCGTGAGTGTGGCCGTAGGCAACTTGTACACAGAGACACATACACAGTGAAAGGTAATTGACTATGGAACGCGTCCTTCCAGCCTGCAGTTCAGCTTTGATAACGGTTAGTCCTGATCCTCCAAACACAACTCATTTTAGTGTCTGTCACCCCATTTAATCTTCACAACAGACCTGTACGGAAGTCATTTTAACTGATTTTACAGATGATAAAACTAAGCCTCAGGGAGGATAACTTGCTTGTTTTCATGTAGCCAAGTGGAAGGCAATGCGGGGCCTTCTGGGGAACATCTGTGTGGATTTGGGCAAGGAACTGTTACAGTTATGGAGCTGGACCAAGGGGATCAGAAGAGGTTTTCAGCTGGAGTAAAGTGGGGTGCGTGGGAAGGTTGTTCCCAGCAAAACAAAAAGTGTGTCCCTAAGTATCAATGTGGTCGTGAACAGAAGCACAGAGTTAGTGGGGAGGGATGTGGTTAAGTCCCTAGGACTGTGGAAAGTATATACTCATCTGCTAATTACCAGCTGTGTGATCTGACAGTTCTCTAAACTCTGATTTCTCATATGTTCAATGAGAATAATAAAAGCACCAAAGTCCATAGATGAATGTTAAGATAAAATTTAATATATACGTATTATGTATATTTTTTATACATATACACTATCTTTCTATCTATCCGTCCATCTATCCCTAAGAACATTCTCTGATAAATAGCAATGACCCAATATATGATAATTTTTGGTACTGCTATTCCAATTATCTATTGTTATGGAAGAAACTACTCCAAAACTTAGTACTATCACACAACCCTGTTCATGTTCCGTGTGTGTCAGAAGAGCTCAGCTGTGAGGTTTGTCTGTGACCCCACAGAATAAATCGGAGTGTGCCCCTCCAGGATGACTTCTTCCTGGGCTGAAATGTCGTTAGTGAAGGGGAAGGATACTAGTTTCCAGCCAGAATCTCAGCGTGAGCTGTGACCAGACTGCCTAACAAAGACCAGCTAGACCAGAGTGGTCTCCCCTTGGGGCTCAGGCGACTCCCAGAGTTGTAACTTGTTTCCCTGCAGGGAAAGAGGCCTGAGCAGAGGCCACAAGACTTTTACAAGACAGCTTTAGAAGTTGCAAACAGTATTAATTTCTCAAGATCTTTAAAATATGACAGTGGGACTTTAATGGGGATTGCATTAAAATTGTATATTGCTTTGGGTAATATGCATTAATGTATACAGCTATCAATTAATAAAAAAAAAAAAAGAAGAACGTTCTCCTTAGTAAAGTATCTCAGGTATGGAAAAGCAAGTATTCAATGTACTCAATAATAATATGAAACTAGTAGATGAACAAACATTTTTCTAAATAAGAAAACAATATCAAACATTTTATTGGTGTATGTGTGTATAGATTGTTTATTTGTTTAATATAATTTTAATCAGAAATCCAGTAGAGTTGGGATTAGGTCTATTTTGAACTGGACAGATGATTTTGAAGTTCTTAGAAGATGCTCAACTGTTGAGGTGTAATTTACATACGGACTGAACATATTTAAAGTGTACAGTTTGGAAAGTTCTGACAAGATGTATATGCCTGTGAAACCACCATGATCAAGAGTATAAAAGTTTCTCAATCCCAAATTTCCTTGTGCCTGTTGCTAATCCATTTCTCTTTTTCCCCTTTCACAGTCAACCATTGGTCTGCTTTATGTACAGTAATTATTTTGCGTTTTATAGAATTTAATCCTATGGGAGGAAGTATCTTTCCATTGGAATTTTCATTCAGTAGTATTTTGACATTCTCTTGAGTTGTCGCATGTATTAATAGTCTGTTCCTTTCTTATTTTGAGTAGGATTCCCTTGTCTATGTAACAGTTTCTTTATCCCATCAATGAATGTTTTGGATTATCTCCAGGTTTGGCTCATTTGTGTGCAAGTTGATGTGTTTTTGTCCTTTTGGGCACATAGTTGTGAGGGGAATAGCAGAGTTTTATGACAGGTGTATGTTTACCTTCTTAAGATACTGCCAAACTTTCCTGAAATGGCAGTACAAATTTATATTCTCACCAGCAGTGTGTGAGGGTTTGTTGTTCCACATCCTTGCCAATACTTGGTATGGTCAGTCTTTTTAATTTTAACTTTCCTAATAGGTGTATAGTGGTATTTTATTGTGGTTTTAATTTGAATTTCCCTGATGAGTAATCATTTTGAGCATCTTGTCATGTGTTTATTGTGCTGTATAATTTTCTTATGTATAATTTCTTATATGAAATGTCTTTAGAAATTTTTTTCCCATTTAAAAATTGTGTTCTCTGACATGAGTCGCTATGAAAGTTTTCATGCAGACTGTATTGTAGTCCATTATTTCACTTCCAAGAACCACAGTCCACAGCTCCCTTTCTGATTCACCTGTGCAAGTTTCAACTTGTTCGGCTTATTGGTGTTGCTGGGAAGGCTTCATTTGTTTCTTTTCACATGGATTTTGTGTTTCCTGATCTTTGAGTATCTCGGACATTTCATAATAACCTGTGTATTATGTTAAGATGTCAGACTTTTGTATGTTATTGTTAACAGTTATTGCCTAATACTTGCATTGTGAATATTTGCTTCCATTGTGTGGCTTGCCTTTTTATTTTCTTAATAATATTTTTCAAAGAGAAAAAGCTTTTAATTTTGATGCACTTCAATTTACCAATTTTTATTTTGTTTTATGTATTCTGAGTCTATTCAAAAAAATATTTCCCTCCCCCAAGATAACAAAGACTTTTCTTTCTGTTGCTTTTGGAAGTTAGTTTAGCTTTTACATTTAGGTCTATGATCCATTTTGAGTACTTATTATGTGTGGTATTAAGCAAGGATCAATGTTCATTTTTTCTTCCATACAGCAGGTCTGTTCCAACACTATTGAAAAACTTCCTTTTCCTCATTGAATTGCCTCAATGCTTTGTTGAACTCAATTGGTCATATATATATGAGTCCATTTGTGGATTCACTAGTCCTTTCCATTGATCTATAGCTGATTGTAGCTTTATAGCAAGTCTTGAGACCAGTCATTATGATCCTTTATTTAAAAAAGAAATTGTTTTAGCAATTTCCATGTAAATTTTAATATCAGCTCATTAATTTCTACCAAAATATATATTGGGATTTTTATTGAAATTACCTTGAATTTACAGTCTCAAGTTGGAGAGAATTGACATCTTGATAATATTGAATTTTCCAATTCACAAACATGGGGATTTTTTTCCCCTTTATCTAGGTCTTTTCTAATTTCTCTCACCAGTGTTTTGTATTTTTTGATAAATGTAACAAAACAAACTTATATTAAAAGTAAACGTATACCCCTGGACACAGCATTTCCACTTTGAAGAATCTACAATATTAAGAGTACCTATTCGTATGACCAACAAATGCACAAAAAAAAATACTCATCACCTTTAATCATCAGAGAAATGCAAATTAAAACCACTCTGAGATATCTTAACTCCAGTAAGATTAGCCCACATCACAAAGTCCCAAAACTGCAGATGCTGGTGTGGATGTGGAGAGAAGGGAACAATATCTCTACACTGCTGGTGGGATTACAAACTAATACAACCTATATGGAAAGAAGTATGGAGAATTCTCAAAGAACTACAAGTTGACCTTCCATTTGATCCTGCAGTTCCATTACTAGATTCTACCCAGAAGAACAAAAATCATTTTACCACAAAGACATTTGCACCAGAATATTTACTGCAGCCCAATTCATAATTGCCAAGTTGTGGAAACAACCCAAATGCCCATCAACTCATGAATGGATTAACAAACTGTGGTATATGTATACCTGGGAATACTATTCAGCCATAAAAAGATGGAGACTACATCTTTTATGTTTATTTAGATGGAGTTGGAACATATTCTTCTTAGTAAAGCTTCATAAGAATGGGGAAAAAATGTATCCAAGGTACTCAATACTATTAAGAAACCAATATGTAAACACTTACTCATACGCATGATAAAACACAAATGTAGTCTAACAAAGGGAAGGGTGAGGAAGGTGAGGGGAGCGTGATTGGTGGGAAGAAGGAGAGCCTTTGGTGGGATCTCACATGATGTGCACAATGCAAGGATATATTTCAAAATAACTAAGTGTAAATTTTACCACAAAAAATAAGTGAAGTGATAGCTATGTTAACCAGTTTGTATATCAAATCATCACATTGCACCCCATAGATTACAGTTCTGTTTTTAATTAAAAATTAATTAAAATATTTAAACAAAAAATAGTACCTATTTCTAAAAAACATTGGTACCAAGAAGTTACTTGAAACACTGTGTATAATGGCCAAATTTTTTTAAAATAAAAAATACCCTAAACAATGAAAGTGTCTATCCGTAGGGAAAAATAAATTAATTATGGTATACTATATAGTTTTTTTAAAGGAATGTAACATATATACACTCTATATCTGGATGGATGTCTATGACCTATCACTACATGAAAATAGACATTGAAAAGCAGATGTAGTACACTTTTGGTCAAAAAAATTTTAAGCAAAACACAGAAAAATGTAACACGACATGCATAGGAATATAGAAACAGTAAGGCAGGGAACTCTTAACAGTGTCTGTTCCCACAAGAGTGAATGGTGATAGAGAGAGATCATTCTTCTTACATGTTTTTGAATAGTTTGACATAAAATGCATTTAGTAGGTATTATAGCATACACAGAGGGTGCCAAAAATGCATACCCATTTTGAGAAAGGAAAAAACTGTATTAAAATTATAATACTGTCATTTGACTTCTATAATTATGAGACATACAAGGAATGACATGCAAGGTAACAACAATTACCAGTACATATTGAGTACATTTTTAATACAGTTTTTTTTTTTCCTTTCCTAAAACATGTGCGCCTTTTTTTTGGCACCTTCTATATTATGTAACTGACCCTAAAGTAAGGCTGCAAAGATAATTTTTTTTGATAATTAAGCATAGTTTTTTTTTTTTTTTTGGAGATAGAATCCCACCCTGTCACCCTGGGTAGAGTGCCCTGATGTCATAGCTCACAATAACCTCAAACTTTTGGGGTCAATGATCCCCTTATCTCAGCACCCCAAGTAACTGGGACTACAATGCCCACCACAATGCTAGGCTGTTCTTTCTTTTTCTCTTTCTTTCTTTTTTTTTTTTTAAGACAAGGTTTCACTCTTTGTCAGGCTGGTCTCGAACTCCTGAACTCAAGCAATCCACCTGCCTTGGCCTCTCACAGTGATGGGATTACAGGTGTGAGTCACCACACCCAGGCCATAGTTATTCTTTTGAATTGACTTCGTTTGATGACCAGAGTCTGTAAATAGTGTGACAAAGACTCTAAGATGCAGGAACTCAACATAAGGAATCAAACAAATCGGTCTGTAACAGCAAAAGAAGACAAATTGGAACCAGCAGTTTCCAAAGTGCTTCTGCAGTAGTGACCAGTCCCACGCATGACAGGTGTGTCACACGTCCCTCTGTGCCCAGAGAGGGTGTTCAAGTGAAGCACACAAGGAAATGCTTCAGGATTATATGGAGGCAAATTCTGTAATCTCTGAGGAACAAATCCCACTCTCTGCCTGCCCTGGAGACATCAGTTTATACAGTCGTGAGCAGAGTCAGTCACAGAACGCATGCCTGGGCAGAAGGCGTGTGCAAACAGAGCGCGGGACGCCTCAGTGAGCAGGCCTGACAGCGGAGCCAGCAGGGCCGGAACCGGCCAGGAGCTCTGGTGGCTCATCACTCACGTGGATCCAGGGGCGTTTCCTACCAAGACCCTGCTTAGGTCCTGCCACCAGTTGGCACTTGTCAACCTCTTGGGGAGATGGCAGAAGACCAGAGAAAACACTGCAGGGCGATCCTTCAGCTTTAGAGCTGGCTTGGCTTATTCTCACACTCAGGAAGCCTCAGATGAATCTGCCCCTCACGGTATTAGCCATGCCAACTCTTATAGTTAAAATTAAATGGCTTTATCTTAAAATCAACATAAGTCACACACTCTTTGGCCAGGGTAGTAAATCAGAAAGTATAGGAAATATGCATTTATTTTTCTTGCCTAAACAATTGGCTAATACCCGAGTCAATTTTGCTTCTGAAATGTCTAAGCCCTGTTCTATAATTGTTGCTCAGAGCCTCACTCTTTAGTGCTTCATTTAGGATCTGAACAACCTGCCATTCCCCATAAATAACAAACTGTCACGGTGACAAATGTGGAGGTGGTTGGTCCGAAATGCACAGTTTCCCAGCAGATTGTGTTTTAGAACCGTTCCAAGGATAAGCAGGTTTGTCAGAATAAAACATCAAATTTGCCTCCACCCAGAGGCAATGCTTTGGTTATCTGGGAGGGGAAAAGGTCTGATTTTATACTTTACAGATGCTAAATGGGACTTAGAAATGTTAAGCATTTATAAGTGAAAAGAGCTTCTTTACCCCCTGTGTTCCAAATTCTCTTATTCTGCGGGCTACTGGAAAGGGGCCATTTTATTGTCCACTAAGAACTGACATTTCATCTCGCAACCCTCTTCAAGCTGATTTTGAGAACACATGAATATATGCTCGCTTTCATTTTTCCTTGGTGGGTATCCATTTTTTTTTTTTTTTGAGACGGAGCCTCAAGCTATCCCCCTGGGTAGAGTGCCATGGCATCACAGCTCAAAGCAACCTCCAACTCCTGGGCTCAAGCGAGTCTTCTGCCTCCACCTCCCAAGTAGCTGGGACCGCAGGCACCCGCCATTTTTTGGTTGCAGCCATCATTGTTGTTTGGCGGGCCCGGGCTGGGGGTTCGAACCCGCCACCTTAGGTGTACGTGGCCGGCGCCTTAGCCGATTGAGCCACAGGTGCTGAGCCAGGTATCCATTTTTTAGTGGCCTTTATGTGAATGTCCTGGCAAAGAAAAAGGAAGTGGAAAAGGAGAGAACCAGAGTGAGGGGGACACAGTCAGACCATTCACTGACGTGACAGCCTCCAGTTTTTATTATTTGTAATTCTGTTTTCTCTTACATCGGCACTCATAAAATCGCGCTCCAAAGCAGAAAAGGAACCACTGTCAACAAATGAATTTTGCTTTGGAGTCTGAAAACAGCAGACTGTACAGGAATAGGAAGGACCGTGGGGGCAAAGCAGGTCTGATCCCAATGGAAACATCTCATGGTCAAACCTTGTCTGAGGCCCGGCCCAGTTTCCTCAGCAGATACTCACACAGGGATGGGCCAGACTCAATGCTAAATGCCCATGCTCTCTGGGCGTTGTGACTGACACCTCCGCCAGCCTCACAGGGCCAATCCCTCCCTTCTGTTATGCTGACTTCAGGCGTCCATGAGAGTGCATCACAAAGTTGGATGAATGTGGATCAGTCAGCTTCTCCCTTCATAAAAGATTCTGAATTTTATTACAGTTACAACAACATTAACATAAATTCTTCACAGTCACTTTGAAATATTTCCCCAACTTAGGAATCAGAACATACCCTGTGAACAAATGTACAAGGCAAAGCCCCACGGAAGATCCCTGGGACTGTCGGGAGAGTCCTGGTGCCAAATTCCACTGCTCTCTGCCAGCCCCCAGCACGATGGATACAGTGATGACGGGGTAGCATTCTCAGAAGCTACATATGACCCATCGTAAATCTTGGGGACCCTGAGGGACACTGAGAAAAACAGCTGCTTTCAATGTAAGTGGAAATTGAACTTAACACTCTAATCACCACAAATTGTAGTGATTATTTGTGTAAAACCAGACATTGTACACCATGACTAAATGAGTCATTTACGGAATATCCTCTCAATTATCAACTTGGCATAAACACTAATCCCTGAGGATTAAGCTGAACACTAATCACCTTGCATATTCAAGGAACTTCTTAATCCCAAGCTTTGTTATTTGCATATCCTGATTTCCCCCGTTCCCCTGGTGGCTGGGTAGGGCTGATCATTGCAGTGTGAGCAGTAAGGGATGACGGGCGGGCGTGCAGAGCGAGGAGCTGGCTTTTCATCTCTTCTCCCGATCCCACCCCCACCTTCATTCCCAATCTGAGCTTAATGAAAACTCCTCAGAACTTGACTCAGTGTATCAAGAGGCCACAACAAGCCCAGAAATGCTGACCTGCTCCCCCACTTCCTCCTGGGTCAGCTGTCAAGGGTGGTAATTCTGAGATATCCCATAATTTAATTTTAATTATTATTTTTTTTTTTTGGCTGGGGCTGGGTTTGAACTGCCACCTCTGGCATATGGGGCTGGTGCCCTACTCCTTTGAGCCACAGGCACCACCCTTAATTTTAATTTTTAAGGTAATTCGTACATATAGTTTTTAAATTGAATTTGACTGTTGTATTTTACTAATGGAGGATTTTAGGTAGTTTACACACTGCTCTACGTTCCGCCTTCCTTTTCATTTCAGTACACAATTTTAGGGTAAGTCACAGTCAATACTGAATATTGTGACTGTGCAAATATCATTCACTGCTGATCTGAGTACTGTACTACTATAACTGCAAGGGTGGGAATGTTCGTGTTCCCACCTAAGTTCATACAGTGAAATCCTAACCCCTAGAGTGATGATGGTCTTAGGAATGGTCCTTGCAAATGGGATGCCCTTATACGTAGAAAGAAAGGTCCCTGGAGAGAATCATGCTCTCACCAGAGGCTGAATCTGGGGAACGATGAGAAATCAGTTTCTGTTGTTTACAAACCACCAGTCCGTGGCATTTTGTCATGGCAGCATGAACGGTCTGGAACACAGTCCTGCTGCCTTTGCTTTAAATGCTTTCTTTTTCCTAGCATCTCTTTAATGTCTATGGATTCATCCCTTTTAAACAAGTGCTCTAAGAGGCCTGTCAATAACTTTTCCTTTCTCCAACAGGAGACCTCTCAGATGCACTGCTCCCTCCGAGATGCCACTCTGCAGAGGCCGGTGGTCCTCCAGCTCCAGCACAGACCAGGGCTCCCTAGGCCAGTGCTCAGGGGTCACCCTGGGACTTCCCCTCCCTGTTGCCGGGGATGGGTCCCTACTTACTGAACGTCACGTCTTCTTTGTCATGGTCTGTCTGCTCCCTCATTCCACTGAGGCCATCCAGTGCCCTCTCCAGAAAGGGCGCAAGCCAAGTCAGCTTCTAAACTCACTGTATCTCTGAGTGTCTTTATTCCACACCAGCTGCCCAGAGGCCAGTATTCCTTAGTCCCCAGTGGGCACACAGGTTCCACAGTCCCCGGCCCCTTGCTCAACACTTTTTGGTACCATTTTAGGCTGGGGGATTGGTCTTTTCGGAATGAAAGTGTCCACCCTAATTCTACGCGAGGAAATTCCTGCCCTGTGGTTACATACTTCCTCCTCCTTTTTTGATGACATCTGTAGGCCTATTCTGTACAGAGATGTGGATTGGAGTGAAGGGAGGAAGAAGGCCTGAAGGCTTGAGATCCACTTTCCTTGGACTGTGAGCACTTGGCAGTTTTCCAAAACTGAGAGTGGACAGGAGTGTCCTCTCAGCTGCCACTTGACCAGTGCTGATGCCTGCCTTGCCGTGGCCACAGCGTGGTACCGGCTATCACGTGCCCCAACACCTGCCCTACAGCATTTGGATTGTGCAATCTCAGAGAGGGAGGGGCTGTAATCTGTGTGCGATCAACATCATTTTCTCCTAAAGCAGCCAAAGCCACTTAATGTACTTCTAACAAGAGAGCAAGAAGAGCCCTTTAGAGTGCTGCTCAAATTAAGAGAAGGGAAAAACAGGGATGTTCACGGCCAGCGCTGTCTGCAGCACCTTCCCCTGCTCACCTCCCTCTGCAGAGCCCACAGGCAGATGTGCCAGTTCCCACTCCTGCTGCAGCTCAGAGTGGCTGAGGGACGCATGTGTGGCCAATGAGTACTGGGAGACAGGCTACTGGAAGACTTCTGGAAAAGGATTTTCCTTCTAGACAAATGGACAGAGCCTTAGGAGAAAGCAGGCTCTTACCCCCCATCCTTCCTGTGGAGACAAGGTATGAGGTTCAAATGCCTGCGGCCAGCACATAGGAGCCACACACAGACCATGGGCCAGAGAGTAGGATGCCCTTGATGAGCCGCCCGGCCCATCCTGAGGCCACACTCTGACCTCTTATTAAGGAAGCAATAAATGTCCCTGTGCAGTAAGCCCTGCAACCCGGGCTCCAGTTCCTGGCAGCTGAAAGCAGCCTCTCTAAGTTAAGCAGGACTCAGTCCTGTCCCCAGAGGGGCATGTGGACCACGCAGGGACTTAACCTCAGGTTCTCGTGCTCCTCACTTGCCTGTGAGCTGGTGGCCCGGGAGGACAGCAACTTCCCATGAGGACTGGAGTCCTGTCCTGCTCATGCCCATTGCTGGTCCTGATTACACCAGTGCTCACCATGTAACCTGGAATTTTTCCGGGACCTCTGGTAGGGACCCTGTTAGGAACTCGTGAATCTTTCAGGCTGACAACTACCTGTTTTTCCGGACATCCAATTAGGATCTGTTCCCAGAAACCCCACCCAGTGGCTCATGAAAGCCTGTCATCTTCTGGAACTTTCCAAGAACAATCAGACCGTGACCTCTTCTTGGTACCTTGCTATCTGCACTAAACTTCCTGGCTAAACCTGCCTTCCTGGCCTATAGCTGAGTTTGCTCACCTTTCTGTCCCCAACCAGACCATGGTTCTGGCTTCATGTGCACCCGCCCCTCAGTAACTCACGTGTACTAAACAGACGGCATCTAAGCTGGTTTCGTCCGTACACGGTATCTGGGATGCATTAAATCCCTCATTCTGTTACCCATTAGAATGAAGTTATGAACTGCCTCACTCAGGGGGGTGAAGGAACATGCAGGGCTGTGCTCACAGGAGGCCCCAGCAGCCTCAGCCTGCCTGGCATCCACCACAACATTCAGCTAACTTTTTTTCTATTTGTAGAGATGGGGTCTTGCTTTGCTCAGGCTGGTCTTGAACTCCTAAGCTCAGGAGATCCACCCACCTCAGCCTCCCAGAGTACAAGGATTACAGGCATGAGCCACCTGGCCCAGTCCTAAATATTATTTTTATTTTTATTTATTTATTTTTTTTGAGACGGAGCCTCAAGCCATCCCCCTGGGTAGAGTGCCATGGCATCACAGCTCATAGCAACCTCCAACTCCTGGGCTCAAGCGAGTCTCCTGCCTCCGCCTCCCAAGTAGCTGGGACCATAGGCGCCCACCACAATGCCCGGCCATTTTTTGGTTGCAGCCATCATTGTTGTTTGGC